>JAWZTI010000888.1:0-19139 GCA_039880955.1 Chlamydomonas urium
ACACCAAGGTGGAGGGGGGTCGCCAGGCTGGTAGCATGGTGTCATCGAATGTGTGCCAACCATTATGGTCTGGAGAAGAGATAGAGATGGTCGCACAAGGGCACCATCAAGCATTATGAGGCATCCCTGTCTGCCTGTCATCCTCATAACACACCACCCACTCCTTTTCATCACAACGTGCAGGTTGGCTCTGTACGCTTCATCCCCATCCCCGTAACCCACCACCCACGTCTTGCAACTGCAACGTGCAGGTTGGCTCCGCCCGCTTCATCCGCTCGCTCATGGCGCGCTGCAGCAGCGAGGACGCAAAGGCGCACGCGCCCACGCTGCTGCGCGCCCTCGTGGCCAGCGCCAGGGCCGAGAGCAGCAGCGCGGTGCGCAAGGCGTACGCAGGAGCGGCCGCCCAGGTGGGTCCACACTGACGATGTAAAGCTTCCTTCCAACGTACGGGATGCAGTAACATCTTGCAGTCTTGACTTCAGCTGCAAATGCATTACTGTTACTTTAGATCAGGTGCCGTCTTGTCTGTTACGGTGGATAGGTGTTCACGTGCCACCATGACTGCTGCTGTGGGTAGGTGCTCGGGTGTCAACTGCAGTCCTGACACCTCCTTGTGTGCGCCGCAGGTGTGCAAGCACGCCAGCACCAAGCGCGTGGAGAGGGTGGTGGAGGAGGCGTGCATCTTCTACGCAGATGCCTCGGACAAGGAGTCAAAGTGAGTGCTTGCTCCTGCTTCTGCTCATGCTGGTGGCTTGAACAGCTCTGTTCAGGGACCCTCGTGAGCCATTTCAATCCCCCTTGCCCTACTCACAGCTTGTTCCTGTACAAGCCGTCCAAGGCCTCCATGCCCATACGCACCCTGCTTCATCTCAAGCCATGCATCCCTCATTTGCTTCCTTTGCTCCTCCTTGCCCTCATCAGGGCCTGTCCCTGCACAAGCTTCTGGAGACCACGCATCCTGCCTCACCTCAAGCCACTCGCCCCTCACATGCCTCCTTGGACCTCCCCTGCCCTCCTCACGGCCTATGCCTGCTCAAACCGTTCAGGACCCCCACCCCCACACGCACCCTGCTCCATCTCAAGCCTTCAAACCCTGCACCTTAACCCCCTTGATGCCCCCTCGCCCCCTAAGGTACGTCGGTGGTCTGATCCTGCATGAGCTGCTCAAGGCGTCACATGAGCTGTTCTCCGCCCATGCGTCCGTCGTGCTGCCGCTGGCCTTCAGCGCCAAGATGGATGATGACAAGGACGTCGCGGCGGTGTGGAAGGAGGTGGGTGTGGGAAATTCGAGGGTCGAGGGGGGGGGGGCGAAGGAGGTGGGTGAGAGATTGGACGTGTGAACAACAGGGGTTTGGAAGGAGGTGGGTGTGGGAGGTTGGAGGTGTTTCCAGCGCGATGTGGAAGGTGGCGGGCGCAGTGGACCGTGCTCCTTGCAACCCAGTCATTTTGTGCCCGTCGCGCGACTTGATGGCAGCCGCCTGCTGCCCCTGCCGCCCGCTGCACAGGTGTGGGAGGAAGGTGTGAGCAGCGAGGCGGGTGCGGTACGCCTGTACGCTGCAGACATTGTTGCCGCCCTGGTTTCGGGGCTGGGCAGCTCTCAGTGGAGCCGCAAGAAGACCTGTGCTGGAGCTGTGGTGCAACTGACTGAGGTGAGGAGAGGGTTGATTGGGCTTCAAAACGTGGATGGGGAAGTGGGGGCTAACAGGAGGTTGGGCAGCCCCCAGCAGAGCCGCAAGCAGACCTGTGCTGGAGCTGTGGTGCAGCTGACTGAGGTGAGGAGAGGGTTGATTGGGCTTCAAAACGTGGATGGGGAAGTGGGGGCTAACAGGAGGTTGGGCAGCCCCCAGCGGAGCCGCAAGAAGACCTGTGCTGGAGCTGTGGTGCAGCTGACAGAGGTGAGGGCGGGGAGAGGGAGACCTGGCAAGCGCGCTGCTGACTCCTCTCACTCCTCCCGCCCCAACCCCTCTGCCCTCTTATCCTTTCCCCTCCACCCCCAACGTCTCCCGCGCAGTTGGGCCCCGACCTGCTGAACTCATGACCATGCATTGCGCCTGGCCTCCGCTCTTCTGACCCTTCCCGCCCCTCTCAACCCCTCAGCCCTCCTACCCACCCCAGTTGGGCCCCGACTTGCCTGGCCTCCGCACTTTTGACCTCTCCTGACCCTCTCAATCCCTCCTATCCCCACCTCCGCCCTTTCCCCACAGCTGGGTCCCGACCTGTTGGGCGACCATGCGTCGCGCCTAGCCTCCGCACTGCTGACCGAGGCCCCGGGTCAGCTGTGGGACGGCAAGGAGCTGGTACTGGACGCGCTGGGCGCGCTGTGCAAGGCCGCACCCTCCACGCTGGCGCGGGAGCCGGGCCACGCGCAGCTTGTGGACGCGGCGCTGGCGGCGGCGGGGCGTAAGAAGACGGTGTTCCGCGCCGCTGCGCTGCGGTGGCTGGCGGCCGCGCTGAACAGCTTCAAGGCAGACTTTTTTGACAAGGTGGGTGGACTGCTTGTGCGCATTGCGTTGCTCTTGAGAGGGGGGCTGCTTGGTTATTAGAGAAGCTTGCCTTGCTGCATGGGCGGATTGATGTCTGCCTGGCCTCTGTCTGACCTACTTGGGAAACTGCTGGCAAGGCTGGCGACCGGGTGCACAGTGGGGGGGGGCGGATGATGTCCGTCTGACCGCTTTGCAAAGCGATGGCAAGGCAATGGATGCCATCAAGGCACTGGCAGCCAAGGCCAAGCCAAGGCACTGGCAGCCAAGGCCAAGCCAAGGCACCGGCAGCCGCACAATGTATTTCATGGTCTTTCCTGAGGCACAGCCCTTCTTGCCATTGCATAATAGTCACTGAGTAAGCTATCCGACACGCATCTCTAATTGGAAATTCCTAAACACACGTGCAGGTGGCGCCTATGCTGGTCGCAGCCTGTGATGCCCACTGCACCGCGCCGCCCTCCGCCGCGGCCGCCCCGACGGCTGGCGGCGGCGCCGAGGCCGACAAGCCCGACACGCCCACGCCGCTGCCGCTGACAGAGAGCGTACAGTGCCTGGTGGCCGCATACTGCAGCCGGGATGGCCAGGGGGAGGCGATGGCGGTGGAGGGGGCGGCCGGAACAGCGGCGGCGTGTGCGCAGGGTGCTCAGCTGGTTGCGGTGCTGCTGCGGATGCTGCAGGCAAACCTGCCGTGGCAGCAGCACCTGACGGTGGTACAGGCCTGCACATCAGTGCTCAAGGCAAGGCAGACGGGTGTGGGGCATGGGCTTGCAAGAGAAAAGTTTGATGCCCATGAAGGGGGGGGGCTGAGGGCAGGGTGTAAGTGTGTGAAGTGAAAGGTCAACGGGGGTGAGATGGCAAGGGCATGGAGGGCCGGGTGAAGGCAGATGGGTCAGCTTGACGCACAGGCACGTTGGGGGAAGGGGCAGGAGGACGAGGGCTTGCACGTTTGTTGTCAAAAAGGGAAGCAGCAAGGACGCCCGTGTCATTCAGGCAATGGTTGAGCAAGTGTGAGGAAGTGTCAGTGCACGCTCAGGCTTTACCCAGACACGCCCACCAGGCTGCACAGCATCACGCCAACACGCATGTACTGCCAGCTGATGACCCGTCCTGCCGGCCTTGCCTGTTGTGCAGAGGGCACAGAAGGCCAGCGTGCCCGCAGCAACACTGAGCGCTTGGTGCAACCAGCTGCTGCCTGCCGTGACCACGTACGCGGGCACGGTTAAGGCCCAGCAGGTAGGGTTGATGGGGATGTGGGGGCTGGTGCTGTTGTTTGATCTGCTTAGCTTGGCTTCGTCAAGTCAGACGCCCACGAATGCTAGTTGTTTATCTTACAAGGCAGTAGATCATGATGATCTGTCATTAGCCACTGGCTGAGTCGTTGCTTACCAACAACATCACTGCGATTTGCCTGCTGGCCTAACCCTGACATATGCACGAGGACTGATGCAGCTGTGCACGCTGTGGCTAAGCACACGCAAACGGGCAGCCCAGCATATCGCCCTTCAGCAGTGATGCATCTCCACCGTGTGCTTGTTGCGCCTCACCTGCTGCCAGGCGCGCCTGGATTCGCTGACCTGCATTGAGGAGATGGTCAAGGCGGTGGGGCCCACCCTGTCACAGCCTGCTGCCGAGGCTGCCAGGCAGTGCGCCGAGGCGGTCAAGGCTGTGGACCGCGCCGCTGCCCTGTCGGTTGCTGAGAGGATCCTTGGCGCACTTCCCAGCCCCATGCAAGAATGAGGACACTGCTGCGCACCGCCCATGATGGGCATTGCGGTTGAACCTCACGCACCGCTTGGAACAGATACTTGTTTACAACGGTTTGTAGATTTTGTGTTGGTGGCTATGACAAGCTTTGTGTTGGAAAGCAGGCGCGTGTAAGGCCGTCAGCAACTCTCAGCCATCAGCACTTGATGTTGATGCGGCTCCGGTACTGCTCCGCTGCACAGCACAGTCAGGCGGGCAGCGTAGCAAGGGGTGTTGAAAAGCAGACACACCGTCAACCAGCCGACAGCAATGCCAAAGCCAGCGAAGAGGCTGTGCGCAAAACCGTCCATGGATGGGTCTGTGCACATGAAGCTGACCAGATTGAGAGCCATTGATGCTACCCCAAGCCCAACCGTCCCCACCTACCTTTAGACGGTCGGTATTGCTGCAGGTCGTTGATGAGCGTGTTGAGCTGGTCAACGGTGTACCGCAGGCTCAGGCCCCCGGCGCCCGCCCTGTCGCCCCGTTCAAAGACCAGCCCGGTCGGGTGCGCGCGTGGCTTGTACTTCTGCAGCTCCGCCAGCAGCTCTTTTCGGACCTGCCGCAGCCGCCTGCAGGGACAAGATGGCCCCAGGGGGGGGGGCGCCAGCGTGTCAGCATTCCCATCATTCTTACACATAAGACTTGGTGCATACCCATGGAAATGCCACCAAAACCCATATCCTTGTGCACTGTGCTTGCCCAAACACAAAGCGTCCAGCGCAGGGCCCCGCATGCCGAACAGTGCATTAGGCCTGCAACAGCCAATCCCCTACACGCGCTGACTTGCAGCTGGCCACCCCACTGCTTTCAAACACTCACGCTGCGTGGCGGTCGTTCCAGTCGGCCGTCTCTAGGTCAGCCTTGTGCAGCTTCAGCTTCTTGCCCAGCGCGCACAGCGTCGCCCCCACATGCAGGTCCCAGATCTGCGCCGGCTCGCCCTTTGCCGTCAGCACCGGCACGTCGGCCATGCGCAGCTCCTGGTCCTCATTCGCACTCGCCAGGCTGAACGCAGCGCTGTCCAGGTTGTAGTCCAGCGTTATGTAGCGCTTGCACAGACCGCCGCCCACTACGGAGTTGGAGTTGACACGGAAGGTGAGGTCTGTTGACTCCACGTCCTCGAACCACCAACTAAAGTAGCGCAGCCGCTTGACACCAGGCCGCACGCCCGTGTCACCCATTGGCTCAGGTCGGGGCTCAGGGCTGTTGATGATGCCAAAGGCCTCCAGCAGTGCAGTTGGGACGGGGGGAATGAGCTGGTGCTCAGGGACAGGCGCTGGGGAGCTGCTTGTCATTGGTGTCTCTGGTGTCTGGCCTGATGGCTCCTGATGTGCTGATGCGGAGGCCTCTGCGTCTGGCGCTGGTGCTGGATCCGCTGTTGGAGCAGGTGCATCCACTGAGGTTGCAGGGGCTGCAGCATCTGTCGTTGATGGCGCAGCGTCCGCTGTTGACAAAGCATCATCTGCTGTTGATGGTGCAGCAGCTTCTGTCGCTGACGGTGCAGCGTCTGCTGTTGACATTGCTGCATCCTGTGTTGATGGTGCTGCGTCTGCTGCTTGGTCTGTCTCTGTTACAGCTGGCTGCGATGCTATGGCCTCCGGTGTGGCTTCCACAGATGCTGATTCTGCGGATGATCCTGCATCTGCTGCAGGCTGCTGTTGGGATGGCGTTGCACCGGTCGCCTTATCCAATGTTGCTGTTGGCTGCGCAGCATCTGCCTCCCCCTGCTGCTGAGCTGCTGGTGCTGACATTGGTTCTTGCTCTGGCCTGAAGTCATGCACATATGTCGCGCCGTCGGCATGCTGAAACTCCATGCATGTGAGCAGCTCGTGGTTGCTGGGTGGCAGAGAAGCTAGCCTGCTGACTAAATGCTCGAACTGGTCGAGTTGGGGGTGGTGCGCGCTTGTCTTGTGGGTCCTGTTGCAAGCAACATGCAGCGCGGCGGACGCGTGTTGTGAGAGTTTCCACGCGACCCGGCTGTGCAGAGCCTTGTGGAACAATAATTACCGCTTATTTACGTATACCGCCTTGCCCTGGTCGTTCACGCTGCGCTCCCATGCATTGGGCAGGGGTAGCTCGAGGTATGCCCTTGCTGCCGCGAGCAGGTGCGTCTGTGAGGGCGTACTGTGGTCGATACCGAGCAGTGTTGCGGCCTCCAGCAGCTGCTGAGGCTCCAGCGGCCCCATGCGCGCAACAACTTTGGACGACAGTCGCCGGTTGAAACGCCAATTTCCAGACAAGTGAATTTCCACAGACAATGTGCTACTTCGCCCCTGCAAACGCAAGCGGCTGCAAGACGCTGGTGTGGGGTGTGGACGGCTGAATCCTGGAAAGCGAAAAAGCTACCTGTTCCCACTTCTGTCCCCACCCGCCCTCCTGCGGCGTGCCTGCCCCCGCCCAGCCCGGCCGCACGCCTGGGCGCGCTGATTTTACCCGCCGAATATCTGTCCCTCAGAGTCACCCGCAGCGCGCAGCAGCTCGATCAGGCAGCCGCGTCGCGACAGCCATGCGCGGTTTGGGCATGATGAGCCATCGCGCACCTGGCCTGGCAGGCAGGAGCATCCAGCGGCCCCGCACAGGGCTGGCGCTGCGCCCTCAGCGCAAGGCATTGACGGTGCGCAGCGGGCGAGCGCGCACTTTCGCCGGCCAGAAGCATTGCGCGCCCATGCATACAAAGCAGCACCAGTAGAGCGCAGCAAGGCCTATGGCAAGGCCTACCACCAACCATGGACGGCGATGCCCTGTCTACCACCTGCCCCGCGCTAACGGCTGCAGGTCGCCGCTTCTAGCGTTGCGCTGACCGTGGCGGTGGCCAAGAAGGTGCGTTGCTTTGGGCTGCGCGGCGCTGAGGGGCTGCGCTGGACGCGCCTTCGATCATTTTGGCGTGCAAGGTTCCCTTCCCATCCCAATGACCGCGACCTTGGTCGCTTCTTGCCCGCGCACAGGTCGAGTTTGGCGAGAGCATCAAGATGGTCGGCAACGAGGCTTGCCTGGGCTCCTGGGATCTGGGCAAGGGCGTGGACCTCACCTGGACCGATGGCGACGTTTGGCGCGGTACCGTGGAAATCCCCGTGGGCGCACCTCTGCGCTTCAAGGCAAGGCACAGGCCAGGCTGGTGTGCATGCATGGCAAAATGATGCCATGCACGCCTCAACGCGCCATGCATGCAAGTGGCTCAGCGCGGCCGCATGCATGCTTTGGACATGCTCATCACACATCCCATGTTGCTGACGCATGCTCCTAACTTAACCTTGCGCAGCTTGTGCGCATGAGCAACAAGGCTGCTCCCCTGTGGGAGGACGGTGCAGACCGCGAGCTGACGGTGAGGCCACAGGGCCAGCTGCTGCAGCATGCACGGGGTGCATGCGCACATGCTGGCAGCAGAGGACAGCCGCCAGCAGCTGGCAGCAGGAGGCAGCCCCTCATTTGCTCTGCTTGGCACCTTGACCCCTGCAGGCGGAGGGTGCTGACCAGGCGCTCGAGGCGTCCTGCAACTGGTGCGACACTAAGAACATGGTGGTCAAGGCCGTCCAGCTGGCGACCGTGGGCGGCGGCAGCAGCGGCAGCGGCAAGGGAGCGTCCCTGCCAGAGGTGGGCAAGAAAGGCCAGGCTGAGTCAGCGGGAAACAAACTACCCAAGGTATGATGTTTGAAACGCATGCCTTGCCGCGCAGTGCTCGAGCTGGTGTCACTTGCCATGCGGATGGGGTGATGTTGCATGCCACAGCAATGCAGTTAGCAACCGAAATCCTTTTTTGACTGCTCTGCGCCTGTGCACGCCTGTGCACGGGACTCTTGCTTCCCACAGGCGCCTTCCGCACCTCCCAAGGGCAGCAACGGCAGCAGCAGCATCAACGGCAACGGCAGCCATGCCCCCAACGCCCCGACCTCACACAGCTCTCCCAGCGATCTGGATCAGCAGGCAGGGAGCGGCAGGGCGTGGGTGGGCGCGGCGCCCGAGTTCGTTCGCTCCAAGCCCAAGGCGGAGCGCCAGGGTCAGTGGACTACCGAGGGGCTGCAGGGCGTGGCTCTGGACATGGTCAGGGGCGACGAGAAGGCAGCAAAGTGAGAGGGGCTCCCAGGGGTGTGGGGGGATGCAGGGGGCGAAGGAAGGGGACCAGAGACAGGGAATTGGGTGTGGCGAGTTGGATGGGCGTTGGCGCGGGCACAAGCTATCGAGGACGCATGCGCGAGCCAGGAACATAATCTCTGATTTGCTCAGGGGGACAAATCACAGGGCGACAGTGCCAGGTTGGTACCACGCACCGCTGCAGCTGTGCCAGGTTGGTACCACGCACCGCTGCAGCTGTGCCAGGTTGGTACCACGCACGGCTGCAGCTGTGGCCGTTTCAGGCAAAGACCTCTTTCTCAGCTGCGGCCTACGCGAAAGCTGCCATGCTGAGTTCACCTTCATGTGCCTCGGCCATGTGTGGATGGCTCTTGCTGACTGCTGACGCACCTGGGATCCTGTGCACCTTGTGGTGCTGGGGATGTAACCTCCATTATCATTCCAGTTGCTAGCTTGTCACCATCTCTGGTGCTCCCCATCAACCCACCTGCTTCCAAAATTAGACCTTGACCCCCCACACACACACAGCTGGCTGTCCAAGCTGGACCTCATCAAGTCGCTGCTGGTGGACCGCTCACCCATGATGCGCCCGGGGCTGGACGAGATGGCCTTCTGCTACATCTACGCCACGTGGATCAACACCGGCGCCATCATGTGTGCGGAGAGCGGCGGCCACCACAGGCCCAACCACCACTCCAACCTGGCGCTGCAAATGTTCCGGTGAGCCCTGTGCCATAGCGCGGGGGTGCTTGGTTGGGTGTGCGGCCAAAGCAGAAATGGAGGCATGTTTTACACTGGCAACTTGGAACCAACTGCAGTGATGCTTGAAGTTGCATCTCTGCGCATGGGGCTGATGTGGATGCATTTCTCCGCCCCCCGTTTCCCTGCTGCGCCTATCATGCCCCGCCCCGCCGCATGCCCCACGTCCGACGCCCTGCTTCGCTGACCTGCCGACCCCTGCCCTCTCCCATCCCCTTGCCCCGCGCTTGTTCACCCCCCAGCTCCCTGGAGTGGGTGATTGGCGACACCAGCCAGATGTACAGCCCCAAGGGCATTGCCGCAGATTCCCTGTCAGTCATGGCCGCGCGCCGCATGCACAACCGGCTGCCGTCAATCAGTGGCGAGTTCAGGCAGAGCGTGCCACTCACGCGCATCCGCGACATTGCGCATCGCGGCGACATCCCCAAGGAGCTCAAGGATGAGATCAAGCACACGCTGCAGAACAAGCTGCACCGCAGTGCTGGTGAGGGCGTGAGGGGTGAAAGGAGGTGTGTGTGGAGATGCGGGGACGTCAGTTGGTTCACACATGCAGCGTGACGAGATGAAACACACGAGCAGAGCGAGCTGCTGTGTGCTGGAGAAGGGTAGCAGGAAGTTTGGGGGGTGTGGGTGCTGGCCGTGGGTGTGTTGTCTCAAGCAGGCTGTTTGACGGTCTGCTTCTCACACCCTGCCCTCCCACACCTGTCCACACCCCAGGCCCCGAGGACCTGATTGCCAGCGAGGCCATGCTCAAGCGCATCACCGCCAGACCCGGCGAGTACAACGCTGACTTTGTGGAGCAGTTCAAGCTGTTCATGAAGGAGCTGCGGGAGTTCTTCAACGCATCAGGTGGGCTCACAAGGCCAGGGCAGGACCCAGGGTTTGGCAGGCGGTAACGATCAACGCATTCAAGGGAATCGCTCAGAAGGTGAGTTGAGCTGTACCACAAGGGCTTTTGTCAGTCTCTGGAGCTGCTGCCTGCTGCCTGCTATCACCTCCTGCCCTTTGCATACCCTGAAGCGCCCCTGCTTTGTCTCACCCCTGCCCACCCTGCCATCGTGCAGCCTCCAGGCTTTGAGGAGCTGCTGATGCGCAGCCAGGACTTGATGGACGACACCCCCGTCATTGCACCCCCTCACACACCTTGCATTGCCCCTGCTGCATCTCACCCCTGCCCCCCTTCCCCACCCCTCTATGCATGCCCGCCAGGCCTTGAGGAGCTGCTGATGCGCACACAGGACTCGTTGGACGACCCCCACGCCAGCGCCGTGTCGCTGCTGCTGGCCAACAAGAAGAAGGTGGAGGCGGCAGGCAACAGGCCCAGCATGGAAGACCTGATGAGCCTGCTGTTCAGCGCCACACAGGTGCGGAGGTGTGGGGTGTTGCGGGGCTGGGGGGTGCGGGACTGGGATGGCAGGGTGATAGGCTGGGGGCCATGCAAGCTCCCATCACGTTGCACGCTTGTTTCTGCTCATGACCAGGTTGGGTGGTGGCAGGCACTCGCTGTGTGTTTGGCTGGCTTCAGGCCCACACTTTTGCCCGCACACTACCCCTCCATGCTCCCGCCCATTTCCACTTGCTTGCCTGCAGGTGCGAACCTTCTATGCGGCAGGCCTGTCCGCCGGCCTGCGCACCGACGTGAGGGACGACGCGCTGGAGATGCGTCAACGCTGGCGCCTGTCTGAGATCAGGCTTGAGGAGTATTGCTTTGTGGTGCTGAGCAGGATTGTTAACGTGCTGGAGGAGCAGGTGGGTGAAGGGTCGGGGATAGGCTTTGCGGCGTGGGGTGGGGAGAGTGGGTGTGGGGGCATTCCACTCGTAGCAGCCGGGTGGATGTGGGTGGTGGCGGGGGGAAAGAAGGCGGAGATGGGGAGGAGCAGGTGGGTGGATGAGGGATTCAGGGTCGAGGACATCACAAGGAGAGTGTCAGAAGGACACTCACTGCACAACTCCCCCCTTTGTGCACGTAGGCGGGATGTGCGAGCTTCCTGAACCTTCTCACCTGCACGTCTTCATGCACATTGTCATCTGCTGGCATGCACTGACCTGTAGTGCGCCCGTCCACGTCCCCACACGCAGGGTGGTGCTGCGTCACTGAGCAATGCTTCCAACAATGCATGGGCACTGCCCCTGTCCGCCCTGACTGCCGGCCTGCGCAACCTGGGGCTGAGTCAGTTCAAGGCCAAGGAGCTGTTGGACATGGAGAACGAGCTGCAGGTGAGTAGGGTTTGGAGGCGGGCGATGGGCTGGTGTGGGTGGGGGGCAGGAGGGCCTTCCGTTGGGGGGCTGTTGGATCTGGTGAATGAGCTGCAGGTGTATTGGGTGGGGGGCACGGGAAATGGGAAGGGTTTCAGCTGTATCTGGAGAACAAGCTGGGGGTGCGTGGGGTATGTGAGAGGGGCTGGGTGTAGGCCTTTTGTTGGGGAGCAGCAGTACCTGGAGAGCAAGAGGCTCTTGTGCAGTGCACATCAGGCTGCAGGACTTGGATGTGTGAGGGGCATGGAAGACTGGCAAGCAGGTGATGAGCACAGAGCTCGTGGCCCCCTTCCTCACAGCTGCTCTGCCCCCTCCTCACTCCTCCCTTGCTCCATCAGGCGCGGCACACCATGGCGCCCTTAGTCCAGAGCGGCAAGGACAACCAACCTCCTGCCCCCCTCCCTCTCACCCCTGATACCATTAGGCGTGGCACACCATGGCGCCCCTGGTCCAGAGCGGCAAGGACAACGCCCTGCGCGCCAAGGCCTCTGTGGACCGTGTTGTCCGACTGGCTGCGGAGTACTCGGACGCTCTGATGAAGGTGTACGCGCAGCCGGCAGCAGAGCTGGGCCGCGGCCTGAACGTGCCCCCGCACATGGCCTCGGTCTTTGCTGGTGAGTGACAATGTGTGGGAGGCAAGTTGGCAGGGCAGAATCCGATTCTTGGGCAGCTTTAAGCTGGGCCGCGGCCTGAGCGTGCCCCTGTACATGGCCTCGGTGTTTACAGGTGGGTGGTAGTCCAGGTGGAGTGGGTGCAGGGTAGAGTGCGGCACGGAAGTCGGCAGGGCGTCGGCAGGGCGTCGGCAGCAGGACATGCTTTGATCCTTGGGCAGCATGCAGGTGGGGCGCTCAGTCAGAGCGGGCCCTCGAATGCATGTGGATGTTGTGACATGGGTTACACTAAGCTGCCCTAAACCCTGAAACCTGACTCAACCACCCCCACATCTTCTGTTGATGCCTGCAGAGAGCGAGGTGCGCAGCAGCGTCGCGTTCCAGGTGTCCAAGCTGGCGTCGCTGATGTCAAAGGCCCTCAGGATTGCTGCAGGGCAGAGCGCATGGGACGGCCTGGTCACAGGTGCGTGCGAAACGCAGGGTGTGTGTGGGGGGGGGGNGTGTGGAAAGGCACGGGCTGGTCACAGCTGCGCGCCAAAGCAGCTTTGGCATGTGTGTGAGACCGGGGAGGGGGAAATGATTGTGGGAAATGATTGGCATGGCAGAGCTCATGCTGTGGCCCTGTGGTTCCACATGCATCCCCATGCCCCCCTACTCACCCTTGTCTCCCCTCTGCCCCCCTTCCCCCGCAGGCGAGAGCGTTGGTGTGCTGACCGAGGTCGAGTCCCTGAGCCCCTCCGCCGTGGAGTCCCTGGCATCCAAGGGCAAGGGCAAGGGCCTGGTGCTGTCAGTGCGCGGCGCCACTGGCGATGAGGAGCTGGGGCCGCTGGTGCCCATGGGCCTCAGCGGGGTGGTGCTGAGGCAGGAACTGCCACATCTCAGCCACCTGGGCGTGCGCGCAAGGCAGGAGAAGGTGAGGGTGGTGGTGGGCGGTTGCGTGGTGGCGGGGAGATGAGGGGGGCGCGCAGCATGCTGTGAATGCATTTGCAGGCCGTACAAGGCAGGTGCTGATGCACATATGGCCACCGGGAGACAATGACAGGAGCAACTCTGAAGCAGCAATGTGAGCTATCACGAGCCTCTTGCAATGTTGGTACAAGGAAATTCCGCCCGTTTTGGGCAGGGGTCTTGTGCACCCTTGCGGTTGCACCCAAGGACTGTGAAGCACACCATCAATGTTTTGTCCCTGCTCACTTGCAACTCCAGGTCACATTTGCCACCCTGGATGACGAGGACACGTACAAGTCCACGGTGCGGCCGCTGCTGGGCAAGCAGGTGAAGTTGGCGGTACTGCCCAACGGCGAGGTTTCGCTTAAAGAGGCAACGCAGGCGGAGCAGGAGGCACAGGCGCTCAAGGCCAAGAGGCAGGCGTCTATGGCGCAAGACGATGCGTCAACATCGGGCTGGTCGGGTGAGTGGATGGGAAGGGGCGCGGGGATGGNNGTGGGGTCGGGAAGGGGGCAGGTGGCAGGCGCTCAAGGCCAAGAGGCAGGCGTCTATGGCGCAAGATGATGCATCAACGTCAGGGTGGTCGGGTGAGTTAAAGGGCCGCCGCTGAAGGTGTGCAGAGCGCGAGCAGCCCAGTGCTGATAATGGCCCAGCCTCTGGATCTTACCCCTGAGGCTTGTCCTCTTCATCCTAATTGTTCCTGCAGGCGTGCAGCGCGTGAGCAGCCCGCTGCTGGTCCCCCTGGCCCAGGCATATGCGGAGCTGTGCGGCTCAAAGGCAGCCAAGTGCGCAGACCTGGAGCGTCTGGCCATCGGGGTGGAGAACCTTTTCAGGTGGGCAGGGCAAGTGGGAGTTGGGGCTGGGTGGGGCAAGAGAGGTCAATGACCTGACGGGTTCAACACGCGCAATGGAATGCAAGGGCATCAAGAGCAAGCGAGTGATTATGAGTGGCTGAGACGTTGCGCAGGGAGGGAGGGGAGATGTGTTGACGCAAAGGGTTAAGCGTGGAGTTTGTGCTTGCCTGGACATCCGCAGGACGCCTGTCGGCTGTTGCCTTCCGTTTGGGACGATGGAGCTGGCCGTGGCGGCGGCCAACTGCGAAGGGGAGTACAAGGTGAACGACCCTTTATTTTAGGCAAGGCTTGATGCCCACTTCATGGATCCATGTATCGGCAGTGTGCTGTGTGCCGGTAACAGCCGTGCTGTCTTTTGACAGCATTGATGAGAAGGGGATGCCGCAGCATCCACAGCCTTTCTCGCTGCCAGCACCACGCATATAACTTGTAATGCACGCTTGTGCTGTTGAGCTGGTGCTGTTTGCAGCTGCCCTCAGCATGGCATGGCTTTGTGTTGGCCTCACACTCAAACTCGCTTCCCTGCCTGACTGGTGGCTGCAGTCGCTACTGGCGGAGCTGGAGCGACCCGACCTGTCAGGGGATGCGCTGGACCAGGCGTGTGCACGTATGCAGCGCCTAGTGGAGGGGCTGGCGTTGCCTGGCGGCCTGCTGGAGCAGGTGTGTGAAGCGGCTTCCTTTTGTGAGGGTTCCAGGGGCGCAGCTGCCAACAGCAGGCTGCTTGCACCTGAAACCCAACAGCAGGCCGCTTGCACCTGAAACCCAACAGCAGGCTGCTTGCACCTGAAACCCAACAGCAGGCTGCTTGCACCTGAAACCCAACAGCAGGCTGCTTACACCTGAAACGCGCTTGCGACTTCAAACCCACATACGCCGCCTGCCTCTTCACCGCCCGTCCCCCTTGAGTGTGCTCCTTGTTCACGTGGACAGCCACGAGGGCAGCTGCGGCGTCTTTTCGATCTGCAACCTACACCACGCCTTCTGCCTGTTCCCACACCCCTGCAGGTCTGCTCCGTGTACACAGGCAGCAGCGTTGGCAACTGCGGCGCTCTCATAACCTTTCAACCCACAACACGCTGCCTACTTGTTCACCGCCTGTTTCCCACCGCGCCTTTCAGGTGTGCTCTGTGTTCACTGGCAACAGCGGTACCCTGTTGGCGGTACGCTCCAGCGCCAACGTGGAGGACCTGGCTGGCATGTCTGCGGCCGGGCTGTACGAGAGCGTGGTGGGCGTCCCAGCGGCGGACCAGGGGGCTGTCAGCAAGGCGGTTGGCGCTGTGTGGGCGTCTTTGTACAGCCGCAGGGCTGTCATGGCGCGCAGGTAGGCAGGGAACACGGGTGGGGGGTGGGGGAGGGGGAGGGGAGGGGCAGGAAGGGGGCAGAGGCAACAGCCCAAAGGCTGGCAGGCATGTCAGTGTGGCTGGGGAAGTAGGAGGAGACAAAAATTGCAGCCCTCACCCGCAAGGGCCAACAGCACAGAAGCTGGCATGTTGTTGGGTTAGCCCAGACAACAGGAACCTCCCAGCCCTCACCCTGCAAGAAGAAAAGAAAGGCTATGCCCTCTGGGGCGTGGGGTTTGGGTTGGGAAGCAGTGCCGTTTACCCTGCCCCGCTTGTCCTACTCTTGTTTGCAGGGCCGCCGGTGTGCCCCAGAGCGCCGCGACGATGTGCGTGCTCATCCAGGAGCTGTTTGCGCCCAAGGTCAGCTTCGTGCTGCACACCGCGCGCCCCTCGGACGGCAACGCCGACTTCGTGCTTGCCGAGGCCGCGCCCGGGCAGGGCGAGACGCTGGCGGCGGCGACGCAAGGCACGCCCTGGCGCTGGGAGGTGGACAAGACCAGCGGCTCGGTCAGCATGCTGGCGTTTGCTAACTTCTCTCGCGCGCTGCTGCTGTCGCCCACCCGAACGACGGAAGGTGCGTGCGTGTTTGGCTTTGCGGAATGTCGTTTGACGCCCTGGCTGAGAGGGGGAAGGCACGTGCCTCTGGCATGGCGTTGCGGGAGGGCGGCGCTGTGCTGGCTGTCATAGTAGCGCTACACACAACCTGACACAAGTGCACATGGGACCTGCGTTGAACAAGAGTGCATGTATGCAACGCTGCTGCTGCCGCTGCTGCTGCTGCTGCTGCTGCCTGTCATGCTTGCGCTTGACCTTGGTGTTTGCTCTGGTGTGCAGGCCTGGTGGAGGTGGAGGTGGACTACAGCAAGCAGCGCCTGAGCGTGGACCCAGACTACCGCACCCAGGTAGGAAAAGAGGGCGAAGGCAAGGAAGAAGAGGGAGACGCACCCCTCCTTGTTCCCAGCGTTTAGGCGCCACTCCTCGGCAGCACCTGCAGCCGTGGCCTCGTGTCAGCCCCCGCAACTGACGCGGTGGCACTAGGGCCGCCTTGAAGTGTTGTGTACATGCCGCAACGATCCTGACGTCACTCCGAGGCCTGCAGTTTTCAACCAGAGACGCAGTTGCCACGCTCTGTGAGCCTTACCCAGTCATCTTGTCTCATCACTTTGGGCCCATCCTGATCACCTTGACCTTGTGGCTTGTCTTGCCGCAGGTTGCTCGACGCCTGGCTCTGGTTGGCTGCGCCATCGAGGCGTACTACGACAAGGTGTCCCAGGACATTGAGGGCGGCCTTGTGGCCACAGACTCGAGCGGGAGCGACGTTGAGATCTTCATCTTCCAGACGCGGCCACAGCACTGAGCAGCCTGTGTTGCTGAGCGCTGCTGGTGGACGTACGCAGCAGACTGGGCTGCAGCCTCGTGGCCATGTGGCCACAGCGCTGCGCAGCCCAAGGTGCTGAGTGCTGCAGCCGCGCAGCTGGAGCCAGCGACGTGGTTTGTGAGCTGCACGCAAGCAGCGGACTGCCCTTCGCATAACAGACGCAGCTGCAGCAGCATTGGGCAGCATCTGCGGCACAGACACCGTGGCGCTGTTGTGCATTGAGAGGCTGTGGTGGAGTGGCACCGCTTTCCTGAACTACGGGGGTGCGTGCGGCGAGCTCTGCAGCACGCAATCCACCAGCCAACAAGCGCTCGAGCGGGCCAAGCGCAAGCCCGCTCCATACGCTCTGCTAGGGGTCTGGTTGTTTGCCAAAGCCCAGCCCGAGCTGGTCACAGGCTTCAGTATAGGGTTGGTGTGCTTTGCCCCCTGCAACGCAAGGGCGGATCGCAATCAGCCCAAGCAGGGGGACACTTGATGGGCGTTGCTTCAGCTGCGGCTGTGGGACAGCCGCGCGTTGGGTTTTGGGGACGCAGAGACATTTTGCCATTGCCGCTGCTGCTGCTCAGCCTAGCTGCGGCTACCTGTCACTGCCCCGGAGTCGGGGCGCCACCCCTAGAATCCACACGTATATTGTTTCCCTTGTCTTTGCTCATATGTTTTCTCTACTGGTGACAGACGCTTCACATGCACACACACCGGGGGCAACGAAGACTCTGGCCAGCATGGCCTTACAAATGGGGAAGACGACGTTTTGTGAGAAGGGTTCTATCATCATAAGACGAGTTTTTGGTGATTGAATGTAAACAAACAGCAGAGAAGCACTGATGGGCTGTTACATGCAACGCAAACAAGGGCCTGCACATGTACTGGGTAGATCGTATATCAGAACACGCAGGTACCCTCCCAAGGTGCTGGACCACACTGCAGCAAATTATTGACAAGGTAGCTGCTTCCCTGATCTGCTGCTGTCAGTTGGCTGCCCAAGGCTGCAAGCAGCACTGCTTACACTGCTGCACTAGCCTGCGTCGAGCAGGGCAGGAAGAAACAGCGTGCCAAGTTGAGAGTTCTGACTGCCTGCCGGAAACCCAAAGCAACTTCAAGCCAAGTGCTCACTACCCCTGACTCACACATACTCATAAACCGTGACTTGAGAGCACCCCTTCCCCAACTCACAAGCCGGTACAGCTGTTAGGGCCTTAGGGTAAAGGGTCATCGCAGGTCCACCACCTCGTGCTTGACCCGGTCGTTGAGGTACACATGCCCACACAGTTCATACAGCTCCTGCCCCGTGCTCGTCTCGGGGTGCATGTGGAAGCCGCGGCGGTCACACTTCTGCACCAGCTGCAGGCCGCCGGGCGTCGTGAGACGGAAGATCCCACACTTCTTGGCGCGGTCGGAGGGCGCCATGACGATCGCGACCGCCTCGTCCAGCATGGTCTGGTAGCTGCACTGGGTGTGCACATCCACGGACGACAGGAAGCAGGTCTGCAGGAGCGCCGTAGGGGAGGGGGAGGGGTGGGGCAACGGTGACAAGCTGAGAAAGACAGGGGGCTGCAGTGACGGGCAAGGGAAGACGCACACGAGGCAGGGATGGGCGACTGTCGGTGGTTGCGACCAACAAGAGGCGTCTTGATGTCACCCTGATGACACGGGCGCCAATGACTGATGCTGATGAGCCTTCCCCTTGCTCTGTACCTTTCAGCGTGCTGGGTCAGTGTGGACTGTGCCCACACCTGTCACGCCCGCCATACAGATACCAACCGTAGCAGAGTTGATGACTATCAAAAGACATGAAGAGAGTAAACAAGTGGCATACAGTAAGCACAGGTCCAACCCTGGCTATGTGCGCCAACCCTCTGGCCAGATCTCTTTCCAACGCCAGATTACCAACCCCACGCAGCCCCACACCCTGTGGCCGACATCACCCTGCCGCTCCCGCTGCCCCACACCTGTGTGGGGTGGGTGTGAATCCAGCCCAGCGGGTACAGCTCCTTCTCCAGATGCACCGTAAGCACATCCTCCTCAGACAGCATCTCCACCGTATCGCTCGTCCCCTTCTGCTTGGGGATGATGAGCGTCGAGACCGTGAACACGCTGTCGTTGGCCGCGAGGCGCGCTGCGAGGATGCCGCATGTCTCGATGCCCCGCGCCGTGTTGGAGGCGGCGAAGCGCAGGAACTCCTCCATCATCGCCACACTTATGTGGACGTCCCGCAGCGCCGCGCGCTTGGTGAGCTCTTTGGGCCCCCCCGGGACGGGCGTGGTGGGGACGTCGGGCGGGGCAGGGCCGGGGGCGGCAGGGTGGGGGTCGGAGCAGCTTCCGGGCGGCCCCGGGTGGAGGTGTGAGGACATTGACATCACCTGGCACAGGCAGCGAGGTGTGCAGGTTGGGGCGAGGGCAGTGCAGGGGCGGGGTGAGTGTTTGTGTGAGAATGACGGTTGGCAGATGGTGCAGGGGGACCTGGTTAGCCTTCAACTGTGGTAAGCGTAGCGCAAATGCTGGTGGCATGCCATCCTGTGCAGTGCAACGTCACAAGGCCTCACAACTGCATTGCGCACTGCCTGCGCACGTCCGCCCTCCCTCTGTGTAGTATCCCCTGAGACAACACTCTGTCTTCCGAACGAGTTCCTGGCTCCTGTACCCTCTCCGCGCCCCATCCGCCCTTTACTGTACCTTCCCTGAGCCTGCCCATTCCCCAC
>JAWZTI010000889.1:9127-19130 GCA_039880955.1 Chlamydomonas urium
GCACCCGAAGTCTAGAAACCATAACCGAAACAGGATCCTTCCGCAATGGGAATCGAACTCGTGACCTCTGGAAAAGTACCAGGGTACTTCTGCCCTCTCTAGCAGTTTAACGTCGTGCTGAGGACTCCTGCAGGGCACAGCATTATAGTCTCAGGGGATACTGCATCTCGCCTTGCTACCAGGCTGTACCCTTATGCTACTCCGAAACTCAGGATCAATCTGATGCTCAGAGTTTATCTGGTCTTATCTTAAGACTGTATTCTCAGGGGATACTGCAGCATCAGCCCTGCCAGCAGTCATGCACATGCACGTTTTCCCTCTGTTCATGAGCATGGCCCCACTTACAAGTGTGCGCTGTGCATGCTTGCTGCAGAGGATGTCAATGGGTCCCTCACTCAGAAGGACACGCCCACACAGGAGCGGGTGTGACATCCAAATTGGATGGAGACTGTACAAGAGAGGGTCTGATCAGTGCACTCAGGCACTCAGCTCCTCCTCAGCTCAAGCTTTGATCCTAGGCCCCGGCCTATGGGTCTTGGCCAGAGTGCACAAATAACTGTCACAGCGGCTGGCTGGCAATGACCTACATAGGGACTGGTTTGCATTGCCTGGAGGTGTGCACCTCGGCACCCTAACTGTGGTATAGTGTTCAGAGCTGGGGTGGGGGACTGGGCCCCTTATTATTAGACAAAACCCGCCCCTTTGTGAGTGGGGTCTGGGGTGTGTCCCTGCAACTCATGGCCTTTGAACGGCCTGTGTTCTTGGCAAAGCCACGTATTCGTGTTGCACGCCTGCTGTTTCGTTGATTCATGGTGCCATTGCACTGTTTCATAGTTTGTTTGGACGGTGTGCCAATGCAGAGTGCATGCGAATCTTTCACAATTGCTCAGCTGTCTACTGAGGCCTGAATATAGAGTTGACCAAGCTTTTCATGGGGGGTTGTTCAAGCCATTTGAAAAATGTGACCAGTCTAGCTTGCCATTGTAAATTGTAATTGTTTCCAAATCTCCCACTGTAGGCGCAATGGAAATGGGCTTGCAAGGGCAAGCGCACATGGCACACTGTGCCCGCCTGTACCTAGCCTGGTCCTTGCTTTATAGGACACAATAGACACAAGCAGGGGTGGCGGTCTGTCAGTGACCTTACCTTGCCGTTTGCTGTTTTCAAGGTCCGGCAGCTCTATCTTACCATGTCTACAGCGCAAACAGAGTCAGGAGAGGCCATTCACCCCGTAAATCAATGGTAATTCTTACAGCCAGACCCCTTTTACGGTGCAAAATACCACCCCTGGACACAAGCCACTAGCTCAGTATCCTATATGGTGTCCTGCTCTTCCTTGCCTGTTCCCATGCCCTGCTTGGCTGCACTGCCTGCTGCCCTGCAACACTGCCTGCGGCTTCACATGCTGCCTGCTCTTTCAAACCAGCGTGAGCGATAGCAGGGAAGCTTGCTTTGCTGCTCCTTTCCTGAGGCAGCTACCTCAGCAGTACAAGTTGTACCGTACAACGAGGGTGCACACCAGGGGTGGCCATTTACAGTGTAAATGGGTCCTGGCTGTAATATAAGCTTACACTTACACAGTATGCGTCAAACACGCTAATTTACCGTCCTTATTTGACATATCGAGCCAGTCCACATGAATACTTGGGACCGTAAAGTATGAACGTCGTCAGGCACCTGGCGCGGCGTTTGCGCGCTTATTTGAAGCCTGCGCCGCGCTGCCCTGGCGCTGTCTGTCGCTGTTGTGCCTGTGCGCCGCCAGATACCGTGGTTCAAATAGATAACGTCCTCTACATAAGCGCCCTCCAGGTCCCCCTGTTCCTCCATTCCCCTTCCTTGTTCCTCTGCGGGCGAGTCTACGATGGCTACCCCTGCTACCGGCGCCGGCGAGCCCACCAGGCCAGCCCCGTCTCTGCTCAGCCCCGGTCTCCCCACGCGTCCGCCTGGTGTGTTCAAGCTCAGCAAGCCTGGCAAGAAGCGTAAGACCCCGCCCGCAGGCACGCCTGTGCAGCAGAACCCTCAGAAGCCATTCTAGGCTGGCAGTTCTAACATCCATTCTGCCTTGTTGCTCACCTATGCTTAGGCACATGGACAAGGACATCCCCCAGAGTGCCCCGATCGGCCTTGAGGCCTTGAGAACCCTTGGTTAGTGGACAAGCATGGCCAGCTGGTGCGCTCGCAGCTGTTCAAGCTGCACACCCGTCTGCAAGACGTAGGCTTTATGGGTGCACCCTTCTCTTGCCCTGAGGTGAACAACCCTTCTGAGTGGTGGCAGCAGTATGGTGCAGAGTGCCCCGAGCTGCAAACTGTTGCGCTGCGTTGCTTCCCCCCAGCATCTGCTGCGGGTGGTGAGAGAGTGTTCAGTGCTTTGGCCAATCAGTGGACCAAGAAGCGCTCGACCCTGAGCATGACCAAGGCCAGCATGCTCACATATATTTTCTTCAATGGCCGTGCAATGCATCGGGATGTGATGCCGCAGCAGGACTGGGATGTATTCTACGAGAGCCTTGTGGAGGACGTGGTGGAGGAGGCAGTGGAGGGGGTGGTGGAGGTGGAGGCCACGGAGGCCACTGCCGAGGCCTCCTAGGTGCACAGCATGTAGTGCTCCTGCTTGCAGCACTTGGTCCTGCTGTTTCGACTTGACCTGAAACAAGCTCGTTTGGACCCACAACTGGGTTTTTTGCTTATTTTACTGTTGGTCAGTAAATCAGGCTTGGGGAGTGTAAGTAAACGAACCATGGTAAATTAGCTAAATTTTCAGCTTACAGGCCACCAGCTGTAAATTGCCGTAAATTTACTGTTTGACGTATGCGTCAGAAAATGTAAGTGGGCCACCCCTGGTGCACACACCCTCGTTGTACACACAGAAAGAAAGAAAGAAAGAAAGAAAGGACTCCGCCCTGAGGCGCAAGCACACACACAAGGCCGAGCGTGCGCGTCGCTTCTGCGCAGGCTGACGACTGTTGCGCTCCTTAACGCTTGCAGCTCAGCGCGAAGAGGGCGTGCACAGCGCAAGTTGTAGCATTGTATGGATGGAACATGTTACAGCAGTCGGAGCATTGCTTCCTTTGGTCAGACGTTTCCGATGTCTCTCTGTCATCACTTTGTTGGTGCTGAGGTCATCATCATCTCTGTCGTCTTCTCCTGGGGGAAGACGACAGTGCACATAACTGAGACCAGGGAACTGATAGGCTAGGCAGCTCATCTAAGGCTTTTGTAACGTATGTACAAGATGGGAGTTGTTTGTCACAAGGTGGGAGTTGTTCGTCAGAAGGTGGGAGTCGTCCAACAGGCGGGGGTTGCTGTGCGTGCGGATCTCGCGCATGGTGGGCGTGACAACCATTGTCACATTGTCACGCTTTCACCCACATCGTGGGACTAGTTTCGTTCCTTCCTTACACGCTTGGTTGGGGGCGGTCCCCACAGTGGCCCAGCCTGCTGCCCGTTGGGGTAAGCGCCATGCGTGTAATCTCGCTGAGCTGAGCTTGGAGGTGCACACTATGCAATTGCATACATTGCAAGTATGTTGGCATCCTGCCATGCAAAGAAGAAACATAAGAAAGCTTTTCCAGCGTTGCGGATCAGTATGCTTGCAGCTGGCATAGCTAAGTCAACGCATATTCAAATGTCAACCCTGGCAAATGCACAGCCCGGCAAGTCAGGCCATTTCAGGCCTGTTGGGCAGGTAGCGAGAAGCAGCATCGGTATGAATGAATGGGTCATGCTACAGTCAACGAGGTGCCATAAATGGCGCGAGAGACCCCCACTTTAGCCAACGAGATCAGTAGCCAGTCGCAGGCTTGCCTCAAGCACGCCCTCAGCAAGTACAACAAGACTGCAGTCTGTAAGGGTCAGACCCTTGATGACTTACTCCTTGCTCTGATCTGTCTGCATTATCTGAGTCCCTCTGTATCTGTATTAAGGCAGCGAGTCAGCATCCGCCTGCGCACCACAACGACCCTGCATCCCTGACGGCAGCCCTGCGCTCCTCGCTGCCCACTAACAGCTTCCTCAGCGCCCCTGCTGCGAGCTCCCGCACCGCCGCACAACCGCTCCCTGAGCAGGCAAACATGGCAAGGCTGGCGCCTGCAGCCACTATCGCCGCCTTGCGCCCCTCGCTGCCTGCCGACAGGGTCAGCAGCGCTCCCACTGCCCGTGCTTGCACCCCTTCTGAGCTGCTGCTTAGACAGGTTACCAGCGGCGCTATGGCACCCACATCCACCATAGCCTCCATGCGCCCCTCGCTGCCCACAGCCAGCCTCCTCAACGCCCCTGCCGCCTGCTCACGAGCCCTGCAACAGGGCTTGAGAGACATCTCACCAAGTTAGGGATGGCACCAACAACAGCGATCGCAGCTGCACGCTCTTGACCAGCTGCCACCCCAGCTGCAAGGTTCCTCAGCGCAACTGCTGCCTGTCCCTGGGTGGTATATACCACCCAGGGGTGATATATCCCTGCTGTCTTGGGCGACGATGGCATGGCGATCACTGGCGCGCTGCTGACGGCCAACGCCCTCAACTCCCACTTAGCTACTGTCAGTGGTCCAGCCCAGGTAGATCGGCAAGCACAGGAGGCCGTTCTGGCCGCCTTGCAACAAGCGCGCCATGACGGCTCTATTGGCACCATCCACCCCGACAGTGCGGCGGCAGCTGGGGCTGCCACCTTCACAACATAGGAAGTCACGGAGGCCCTTGCTCAAGCGCCTTCCTCTTCATCACCTGGCCCGGATGGTATCCCGTTCACCATGTGGCAACTGCAGCTCGCACATAGGGGAGGAGGTAGGGCGCAGGATGACCCTAGGATCTGGGCTCCTCTCCTCGCTCGCCTCTTCACAGCCATAGCCCCCGTCGTTCGATTCTGGAGCAACCTCTTGGACATGGCCAACACCTTCAACACTCTTCCACCCGCCTGGCAGGACGTCGGGGACCAACCTTTCCTTGCTACTCAACAAGGGCGCTTGGCTGTCATCTCACCCCCCCTTACATCCGTTCAAGCCACATGATGAGTTGGTCCCGACCCGCATGCCTAGCGTGCCGAGCCTTCCTCCCCTGCCTCTTGACTCTGGTTCATATGTTGTCGTCCTCAGGTTCTTAGTTCATGGTGTGCTTCTTTCAGTTCCCTCCCTAGGCCTCTTTGCTTTCGTCAGACGTTTCCGCTGCCTCTCTGTCATCTCTTTGTCGTTCCTTCCTGACGTGCTTGGTTCGGGGCGGTACCCACAGTGGCCCAGCCTGCTGCCCGTTGGTGGAGGCGCCACGCATGTAATCTTGCTGAGCTGAGCAGCCCCCGACCCAGCTGAAGTACCTATGCTTGGCAAGCGCCTACACCTTTGCGCAACACTGGCCATTCATATGAGCTTAATGATGCTCCTGATGGTGAAAGATCAGCTCTGCACCCATTGGTAACAGATCTTAGAACACAGCGCATGAATATGCGTAGGCGCTGGAAGAGGTGTAGGTACTCAAATATCAAAACATCTGAGCTGTGGCATGCGTTCTGTCAAACGTGTAGCAGCAGCATGCAAAGTGGAGGTGGCATCAGGGTGCCTGCCTGGGCAAAGCTACATATGCATGATGCAGAGATTCTTAAGAAAGCGTACAACATGCTAACGGAAACGTCATACTTTGTAGGTGTATACACGTTGCTCTTTGACTAGAACATCTGAGTTGACATCCATTGTCAGCACCAAACACGTTTTATAAACAGCACCCTGTTGCCCACACCATTAGGTACCAGTCTACCACTCCTATATCTGAGCTGAAACCCCACCTCTGCAGCAACTGCTTGTTTGGGCGCAAGTTGCGGGTTGTCACCCCACTCAGCTTGCCGCGTCACTCAGCTGGTTGCAACGACACTGAGGGTGGTTGTCATGGCGAAGCTGTTCTTGGTACCCCTGGCTACTAAGCTCCCAATCTATGCCTGCAGCATGGTGAGGAAGCAATGCAGGCAACTTAGTGAACAGGTCCTGCAAGGCACTGCAGTCCTGCAAGGCACTGCAGTCCTGCAAGGCACTGCAGTGGCCGCTGCACCTCCCTCTTCGCTTACCCTTGGCGTGGAGTGGCTGGTGTCCACTCCCGTCCCTCCTGTTGCCGCAGGTTCCCGCAGCTCCCTGACCCCTTGGTTGCTGACGCCTCTTCTCAGCTGGTGCTTGATCACCACTGCCAGCTCAGCCCTGAGCGTGGTCAGCTGCTGATCCATGGCCGCAGACAGCGCTCGAGGCATGTCATCCAGAAAGTCATCCAGCTGCACACATGCAAGCACAACAGAAAGTCATCCAGCGGCACACATGCAAGCACAACAGAAAGTCATCCAGCGGCACACATGCAAGCACAACAGAAAGTCATCCAGCGGCACACATGCAAGCACAACAGAGCGGATAGCCGGCAGGGGCGACACGGGTGTCAGTGCGCACATGCTGAACGCAAGCACCACATCCAACCCCATGCTGAGCCTGCGGCAGCATCCAGATCGAAGAGACAATGGCAGCTCGGCAGCACACCTTGTCCAGGCGCCTGCTGATGCCCATCAGCGCTTCGTCCATGGTTACAGGCTGTGGAAAACCGGGCTCCGCACTTCCTGCCCCCTTGACAGTTGTTTCCAGGTCTCTTCCGCCTTCACTCCGCTGTCTGCAGCGGGAGCAGCTGCCGCAGGCCCCACTATCGCACCCCTTGTGAGCAGAGCCGGCCCAGTGCGCCCAGAGCAGCGGCACCCCACACAGCAGCAGGTTCCAAAGAAGGCCCAGCCCTATCCAGCAGGCCAAGATGACCCACAAGCCACCGACATCATGCAGCCGGATCTGCCCAGGGGCATTGAGCAGGTGCGAGCAAGCAGGGTGCGAAAGGCTCATTTCCGTCTTTGGTTTGGAATATGGCACTGCTATTGAGCACCGGTATCCTGGGGTCCTCAGCGCGCTCGCTGTGCCCCCCAGGACTGAAAAGCACACTGCTAATCTGGCGCCCCGCAGACTGGACCATGTTCCTATCCACCCATCCATGCAGCAGCGCCAACCCAGCTGCATCCCGCACCTGAGTGTAGAGAAGCCCTGGCGGTTTTCGGCTGGGGCACGTGCTGCGAATGCGGACGTACTGTTGTTGCAGTTGTTGCTGCAAAAGCACCCACAGCAGCGGTTTGTTTCAAAGCAACATAGTGAGGCTGCAACCCCCCAAGGTCTTGCGACTGTACACCCCCAAGGGCTTGCGACTGCACCCCCCCCAAGGTCTTGCGACCCACTCACCAACACGCCCTGTTCCCGCAGTGTCTCCAGTGCCGAGTCAAAGTCAAGGACGTAGGTCTGAGTCGTCATGTTGGAGAACATGAAGCCCATGTTGATGGGCAGCACCAGCTCACCCACCTACGCAGCAGATGCAACAGCGTGCACGCAGCAGCAATCAGACGGGCATTTTCAAGTCAGATGTGCTGCGGATGAGTCACACGCAGCAGATGAAGCAGCATGGGATATGGCGTATGACATGCACGCCCTGCACAGCAGCCTGCACCCACCTCATACAGGTCGCAGTTGATGGAGGTCATGTAGTCTGCGAAGGGGGCGTCAATGACCAACGCCGCTATCGTGCCTTGGCGCAGCGCGTTGAGCATGTTCTGCTCGTCCAGCTTGTCATTCCAGGGCAGAAGCTTCACGTCCTGCAGGGCGAACACCTTGAACGCGTTCCGGTCGCCCTGTGGACCACAGCCAGCGCCCACAACGGTCAGCCTTGTGCGCATGCAATCTCACGCAAATAAAACAAGACACATACAACACCATTCCGGATAATGCATCCAGGCAAGGGCAGCAGGATTCAAGCCTTAAGTTTCGGGGTTTAGTATCCAATCATCACCCAGTCGCAACACCGCACATTGAGCCCCGAATGTGTGAGATGACAGTAGCCCGCCATGCCCCTTCCCAGCGTCTCACCTCCCAGATTCCCACAGGCAGGTTCGTGAGGTCGTTCATCGACTTGATCTGAGCCTTCAGGTTGTGGGTGGTGATGAAGGCGGCGTATGCGCTGGTGTACATGCAGATCAGCAGTACTGCCATGAACGCGGTGCCCAGAACAACCACACGGCCGCCTGGGGTGCGGGGCGACAGCTGGAACACACCATGCAGGACCATGCCCAGCACCGACCACTGCAGGTTTGAGTACCTGAGGGCCAGCAGCAAGAAAGAAAGAGATCTGCTTTGAGGCGTGGATTGAGGAGGCCCTCCCAGGGGCGCGAGGCATGGGGCGGGGCAGCAGCACGTCCCATACCAAAGTTCAAGGTGGGTTACACCAGCTGTACAAGCACAGTCTCTCATGCAGCAGCAAGCCAGCCAAAGTTACACCCACCGCTGCCAGTAGTTGCATAGCAGCTGCTGCCATGGCCTGATGTCTGCGTGGGCAGCGTGTGCACTGCCTGCATCTGGCGCTTGGGATGCCCATGGTGTCTCCAGCAGCGTCAGCACCAGCGCCACCACCACAGCCGATGCAAACATGAGCAGCCACACGCCCAGGGAGAAGGGCTGCAGGAACTGCCACAGCGCCGAGGGCGCGCTCTTGTAAGTCATGATGCGCCGCCCTGCCTGGTAGGTGCTGCCTGACAGCACGACATCTGCACACGGCAACATGTTTCGCGCCCAGCAGCAGGTGTGCAGCAGGTTAGCAAGGCTGCTGGTCCAACGGCTGCGATACCAAGAAGTCTGCACGCAGATGTCTGCTCCCACACTCACTCAGCCCTGCAACAGCGTCCTGTGTGATGCCGCCCATGCCAACATCACATGTCCCGTTGTTGAGTGCGTTGATCATGTCAAAGTAACCGGTAGTGTTGTCAACAAAGCAGGTGAAGGACCAGTTGCCGGGCGCCCACTCGCGCAGCTGCAGGCTGCCACGGTTAGCCAGAGTGTCTGCCACCACCTTGAAAAGCTGTGGGCAGCATCACAAAAGGGACATTTGCCAAGCGGGTGAACAACTGTGCTTTGACCTGTTGCTTGCTGCGCATGCATGCAGGTTTTGCTGTACACGCACCTCCACTTCATATCCAGTGAACGTGTCGACGGTGCCGTCAACACCACACTGATCGAGCGCCGTGTATGGCGCAACGCACACGTTGCGATGTGCTTTGGTCTGAATGTTTATGTCTGGCGCTGGAGGGCTGGAAGGTGAGCTGCTACCCTGCGCGTGCGCTGTCTTGAGCATTGCGACGGCCAGCACCAAGCACACCCAAGGTGTTGTCGTCCGAGTCGTGCCCACATTGCTGCGTCCGCCTCCACAAAGGCCTGTTGCACGGGGACCCCCTTTGATTTCAATTGCCATGCGGCAGTCGGCTGTCCTTGAGGGCTCCCCTCGCTCCGCGAAGCAAGAAGGCCAGGAGGGTCCCTCTTGTAACAACTAGATGTGAGAAGGTTGATGGCGCGTCGCAAATGCCAGAGTTCAGTAGCGTTAGTAGCTAGGTAGCAAAGCACGACATGCAGGGTGTATGTGGTGTTTGGTGTTACAGGCTCGTCAGCGGCTCGGGGTCGCCACACAAGTATGACGACCCCCAACACTGTTAGGCCAATAAAAAGGCTTAGGTTCAAAGTGGAAGCCCTGCAGAAATTGCTTGACCTTGATAGGTGATACCAGCAGGGCAGGAAGCAATGCTCACAACAGCTACAAGCCGCTAGGCGGAGGGTGCACGCTGCGGTCTCTGCAGTGGAACGTGGGGGTTCTCATGCAGAGGCACTCGGCGAACTAGTTGAGGCAAGGCGAGGACTAGCAAAGCACGACGCTGCAGCAGCGATACCTGAGGAGGTGTTGCGGCGACAGCGCTGGATTAAAGAGGGAGAAAAACCCTCGCCCGTGCTTACCCAACTCGTGAAACCACCTGCAGCTGCCAAATGCGTGGCTAGCCTGAGATGTGAGAGCGGGGGCCTCGTCACCCATGGCCCGCAGATAGCAGCCATGATGGCCAAGGCCTTTGCCAAAATATCAGCCGGTGCACAAAGGGACCTGCATGAGAACTTAGGGTTTAGGGTTTAGGGTTTAGGGTTAAG
>JAWZTI010000890.1:0-19084 GCA_039880955.1 Chlamydomonas urium
CGCCGCCCTCGCCGCCGTCACTGCTATCGCCGCTGTGATCCTCGCCCGCAAGCGGCGGCTTGCCAGTGATCGCAATGGGCTGGGAGGCAGCTGCGGGCGGCGAGAACGTGAGCGTCGTCTCACCTCCCGCCTGCTTTGCGGCAGCCTGTGCCGCAGCCCTGTTGGCCGACAGCCTCTGCGGCGAGCCGACAGCGGCTGCAAGCGCCAGCATCCCTGCTTCGTCCCGCAGCCCCAAGCTGAGCTCCCGGTCAATGGCGAGGGCCT
Source organism: Chlamydomonas urium (assembly GCA_039880955.1). NCBI lineage: Eukaryota > Viridiplantae > Chlorophyta > Chlorophyceae > Chlamydomonadales > Chlamydomonadaceae > Chlamydomonas > Chlamydomonas urium. The sequence continues at coordinate 265 of JAWZTI010000890.1, forward strand.
GCTGCGCCGCTGCGAACAGGCTGCCATCCAGCTGGGCAGACATCAGGCGCTCCACCTCGTTGCCCTCGGGCACTACTGACAGCTGGCGGCCCATGGCGATGGCAGAACCATGGTCATCGCTGTAGCCACCTGCAGCCGAGGCAACGCTGGCTGCAATTGGGCCTGCGCCCGGCGCCGTGTTGCTCCCGATGCCTTCCGGCTGCTGTCGAGGCTGTTGCTGCTGCTGCTGATTCGGGGATGCCTTTGGAGAGAGCATCCCCTTAGGGGAGCGTGGCCCTGACACACTGGTAGGCGAGGCTCCAGGTGCAGGAATGTCCGACAGAATCTTGCTGATCAGATCCCCAACCGCCATCGCTCCGGGCCCCGTCAGCCCCGCAGCAGCAGCAGCGGCGGCGTCGGCAACTGTTGGTGTCGCAAAGGCGCTCTGTTCGCCTGAGCCGCAGCGCACGATGGGCGAGGTGATGATCTTGTTGATCAGGCCGCCAATCTCCTCCACACTGGCGGATGGCGAAGACCCCCGCTGCCCACTCAGGCGGCTCTTCAGAACGCCCCCGCCGTCACCGGCGTCGCTGCTCGCGTCGTCCCTCGCCTTGACAACTGTCGCAGCCGCCAGGACCGCATCCACCGCCGCACGGGGCGCTGCACCTTTCCTCGGGGTGCCGGCAGCTGAGGAGGCGCCAGACAAGCCGCTCGGCCTGTGCCCCGCCGACGGCGAAGGCCGCAGCCCTGCCGGCGGCTTGCCAGGCGAGCGAGGCTCCCCGCATCCAAGCGGCGACTCCGCCAATGCCGCGGCTGCGTATGTCAGGAACTGGTGGTGCTCTGCTGCTGCATCGAGGCTGGTTCGAATGACCCTGGGCGAACCAGGGACCCCCATGGCATCAGGGCTGGTCCTTGTGACGCGGGGTGAGGCCGGCGCGTGGGCGGGGCTGGACGCCCCGCTCGCGTTGTGGGTACGAAGCGAAGCCGGGACAGCAGACAGCAGGTCGTCCCTACGGAACGGCGCCACGTACGCACCCGGCTTGGAGCCAATGGCTGCGGCTGCGGCAGCGGACGGGCTCAACGCGTCGTGGTGCCAGCTGCGCGTGTCAGGCGTGCCGCCGCCGTGGCTGCCGTGGCGGTCGCGGTCGTGCGACATGCGGCGCTGCAGCAGCTTGTGGTCGTTGGCGTGGAAGCCGTCGTGGCCCCACACCGCCGCAGTGTCGGCGCCCCCCGACGAGCCGGGCGTGTGGCTGCACCCTTCCTGCGCTGAGTGGTCCATCGACCTGCGCCCCAGTGGCCTGTTGCCGCCGCTGCTGCCGCTGCCGTGCTGCAGCCGGGATAGGCTCTGCCGCAGTCCCATCGGCGACGGCTCGCGGCTGGGCCGTCCGGAGCCTGCACCGCCCCAGGAGCGGGGCTTGCTGTGATGCGAGTCGTCGCGCCAGCTGGGGGACTGGCTGAGCTGGCTCTGAGGCTGCAGCTGCGGGGGCAGCGCAGCCAGCAGCACCGACAGGCGCCCGACTCTAACAGCATGCAGCCTGCAGAGGATGCGAGGTGGGCGCCAGAACAGCAAGGAAGCAGGGGTGAGAGCGCTGAAGACAATGGGACAGCGGCAGAAACCCCTGGCAACGCAAGCGCAAGCACCGCTACCAAATGGCTTTGCTGAGCTTTACATCAGAGGCCTGTCCCATGCAGCTTGCTGGCAGGAAACACGGCCATGCACATGCCCTGCTGTTGCATCGAGTTACACCGCCAACCCTGCACCCCCCACCCCACTGCCATGACTCACGGGTCATCCTCTGGGTAGGTGTGTGCTGCGGCCTTAATTGCGTCCTCCTCAAAGTCATACTCCACAAATGCGTGCTGCTGGCTGGTGGAGGTGGCGCACACGGCCTAGGGAGCGGAGGGTATGGGGGCACAGGTGATGGTGAGGGGTAGTGGTGCAAGGGTTAGGTGTCTATGCCATGCACAGTAGCCAGCTGCTGCTGTCCAGCCAATGCTCAGCGCTTCACCGCCATAACACTGCGCTCAAGCAGGCTTTCCTGATCAGGAATGTTGTACTCTACCCTGCAGATAGCCCTCTCCTGTTGCAGCAATGCACTCACCGTCATCCACCCAGGCAGCTTGCCCCTGCTGTCGCGGCTGCAGATGCGCACCACCTTGACGCGGCCAAACACAGAGAAGATCTCCGACACCGACTCTGTTAAGGGGCGCAGGGCACAGCAGTGCGTCCTGACAAGACTTGCGGCAGTCTGCGAGCATATGCTGAGCGGCTGAGCGGGTGGCTCATGCAGAAGTAACCCTCCATGCTGCTGATCCCAGCTAGCCAGAACCAAGTACATGATCCCTGCCCAAACCGTGACCCACACCTGCCCCAGCTTTTCCCCCCATGCTGCTGTTCTGTGCTGGCCGCGGACCTCACCGATGGTGTTCCCTGCTGGCAGGTGCTCCACAACCACAATCCGCCTTTGCAAGTCGGGTATGCTGTAGTCGGGCACTGGCACGCGACGGCGCACGCTCCGCTGATCAGCGCTCAGCACCAGGTCCTACAAAGGGTAATCGATGCAGGTACTGCCATAAGCAGGCGTAGCAAGCAGGACGAGGCGGTGCCACACCTCACGCAATGTTTGTTTTCGCAAGCAAAAAGCGCAAGGCATAGCAGGCGCTGAGGCATACAAAGTAGAGTGGAGCAGGTGAACATAGGCCTTCTGTGGTGGATCAGCATGCCCTGCGCCACCTTCAGCTCACCTTGCTCTCCTGGAGCGCCATGGCAATGATGCCTGGGTCCTTGGTGAGAATGCGAATCTTGCGGAAATTGGCAAACAGCTTGACAGGTACTGTGAAGGCACCACAACAACCATGCGACAAGACAAGGGCAGGTCATCCAAGTGCAGCACGTCACTGTGAAGCACGCTGCAGGGTTGGTGGTGCTGCCATGCATTGTTGCTTGGGTGCAAGCCTCACCAGAGCCCGAAGGGTCCTTCTTGACCTGCTTCAGCAACTTTTTGTCGGTGGGCAGGTTCGCATCGCTGAAGTAGAACTCAACCTGAACCAATTGCAATTGCGCATGGACACAAGTGCATGCATGCATGCACACACTTTATGGGGTGTCTGTCGCGTCGCCAACCACCCGTGCATGCGGAGCTGTCGAGAGGCACGCGGTGCTCCAATTCGCATGTCGCTTGCCAGCGCACGAAGCGCACCTGCTTGACTATACTGGCCAGCAGTTCAGGCGTCACTTCTGGCGCGGGGGATTCCGCATGCTGGGGGCCAGGCTCCGCCTCGCCCTCTGAATCGGTGGTATCCACATCTTCGAACAGCCGAAATGGCGTGCTGTGTGATGGCTCCTTGCTGGCTGGGGACGTGCCCTCATGCAGCTCCTCCTCAGCGCTCATCAGAACGCACTGCGCGATAGACGCGGCAGGTGCGATGGTGATTGTGTCATCGCGGCAATGCTGGCATTGATGTCTCTAAATGCTGCTGCAAACCGGTTGCTGCTGTGAAGGTCAGTGGCCGGGCAATCGAGGCGATTTACCGAGCCATCGCGCATGCATGTACCTGTCCAAGCGAGCTCTGCGTTCGACGACGCGATGTGCAGTTGTGCAAACGCGTTTGTGGTGTCCCTGGTGCGCACTGCCACGTTTGCGAATGCAACGCAACTAGGCCGCACGCACACAGGTGGCCACAGGCGGCGCGATGTGCTGTAAGCAATGTGCGCGTCCTGGTGCTGAAAGGTGGTGTGATAGGCTGATTAAATGTACTTGCATTTTCCACAAACAATTTTTGACTGGATGTCAATTCACATCCGCATCCAGGCGTGCAAATGCCGCGTTCAAGGGTTCAAAGTGTTGAACAGGTCAGTCGCCATGAACTCATAGTGTGTTGCGGTGGATGCTGCATCCCAGTAGTACGGGCGTGAGTTGATGATCAGCCCTTCCACCTTGAACTTGGTGCTCTCGCCCGGCAGCACTTCCACCTGCATGGCGGGACGTCACGCTCGCTTCATCAGAGGGCCAGGAATGCTAGGTAGGGGGAACCACAGTGCACATGGCTGAGGGGGCCAAGCAAGCCTAATGGCCTTGTTACCAATACCTGCGTCTAGTGATTCTAATGACACTGGCCATGGAGTGTGTGACTGCAGTGTTCAGAGCATCCCGCCTCACACCTGGATGCGGCAGCGCTCGTGCGCTGAGACCATCATGTAGGCGAAGGATGTGGCGCTGTGCCGCTGCTGCCACAGCGCCTGCACAGCAAGTCATCCACAAACGCGCTTAGATATGCAGGCTGTTGTGCAGCTAACAGGATGCCACCAGGGCACAACTGCATGGTTCAGCACTCCAAACGAACGAGCCCTTCTTCCCTGAGCCACAGTGCACATTGCAAGCGTCAGCTGCCCAGCAGTCTGTGTAAGTGGCGGCTCAGTGAAGGCGTGCAAGGACGTGCCACAGCAAGGACCACAGGCGCTCACAGCACTGACAGCAATCCCGCCAGTTTGCTGCCCCGGCCCGGAAACAGCCCTGCGCACCTGCGCCTCCTGCTCTTGGCAGCTGCATCCGGAGATGCAGGATATCCGCGCGGCGCCAACGCCCTCATAGGATGACAAGTAGCCCAGCATGACCTGCGCTTATCAAGTGCAGCGCCAGTGCCAAGTGATAGCGCGAGCCAGCATCGCACACGCACACACAGTTGCAGGGCTTCGCTTGAACTTCCAAAGGTCCCCTCGCAACAGGTGCCATCCATGCAGACACACGAAATTGCAACACTGTGCCAGCCCAGTCCAATGATTTGGAGAAGGCCAGAGGGCAGAGAACACTAGCAGACGCCCCTGGGCTATGCACCTTCCTGGCTGCATCACGCATCAAGCTTAATGCCCGACCCCAGCAACGCCCACCTGCGCATGCGTTTTGTTGAGGGGCATGAACCCCTTGTTGGTCTGCACCAGCACCTTGGGATCTGCAGCCGTGTCCTGGCCGCCGCCACCAGCACCCAGCACAGTGCTTGCCGCAGCTGCCTCGGCATCGTAGTGCAGCTGGCCACCCACTGTACTGTCAATCTGAATCACCTGTGTGTGCCAGTGGTCAGGAGGCAAGGGCATAAGTTGAATAGGTTTCCCTCGGAAAAAAAAGGTTGGAGGTTGTTGGGCCAGGGAATTCTGATTACTCGAGGTGGGGGTCTATGCATTCTTGTTGCCCCTGACCCTGCATCACTACTCCTCGCCTCTTGGCCTGACCCTGCACCACTGCGTCTCATCCCTGTTGCCNCCCTGACCCTGCATCACTACTCCTCGCCTCTTGATCTGACCCTGCACCACTGCGTCTCATCCCTGTTGCCCCTGACCCTGCATCATGACTCGAGGTGGGGGTCTATGCATTCTTGCAGTGGGACTCCCACTTTGGTTGCAACGTTTGGTATCGCAGGTCATGGAGGGTAGGCAGCGAAATAGCAAAGCTGGACAGGCCATGACAGCAACCAGCCCTGCTATGACTGAGACACTTTGAGGTGCTCCGATGACTTATGACCAAAAGTGTGTGATTACATGTGTGACAGGCTGTGAGGCACCCTGCTGTCACAGCCAAGCTTTGGGTTGTTATCAGACACAGCCCTTCTCTCTGGCCCATCGCCCCTCGCCCCTGACACCTGCACCACAAAGGCCATCAGCCCGTATCCCTAGCAATCCGAGTCTTGCCCCTTGTCCCTGCACCGCTCTGTCTCGCCCCTGTTGCCCCTGACCCTGCATCACTACTCCTCGCCTCTTGGCCTGACCCTGCACCACTGCGTCTCATCCCTGTTGCCCCTGACCCTGCATCATACTCCTCGCCTCTTGGCCTGACTCTGCACCATTGCGCCTCGCCCCTCGCCCCTGAATGCCTCCTTGGCCACGCATCAAATTGCAATGCCTTGCATAACGCACTACAAAGCCATGCCTTGCCCGATGCATCCGCAACACCCACAGCCTCACAACCTTACTACAACGAGAACAAACCCAGCTCTCACCAGTTTGCTGCCTGGGATGTCAGAGGCAAAGCCCCACTTGTGCCTGCCAGGCACCCTGCTCTCATCCACCCACAACCAGCCCGGGGGCGCATGCACCACCGCCGCTGCTGCATCAGCCGCCTCGCCCCCATCCCCCACAACCGCCGTACCTCCCCCTGCGCCTGCGCCTTGCCCCGTGGCTGCCCCTGATGCTGGCAAGCCTTGCCCTGCCACCGCCGCCGCCGTCATGGCAGGTGCCCCATCTGGCCCCACCACCAAGGGGGGCAGGGCCTCGCTCATGAAGCAGAAACCATCAGAGTCCTCACGATTGCCGGGCACCAAGGGGGGAGGCAGGGCGCGGCGGCGACCTGCCAGGGGTGTGAGCAGCGTTGGAGAGGGAGGGGCGGGCGAATGGGAAAGCTGTTGGTCGCGCTCATTTGCAGGACCAAGAGAATGCATGTTCATAGGTGGTGCCTGCTTGTTTCAGGGACGCAGGGGGGTTCAATCCCAACCAGCCCTATCCAGCTGCTGAACTGTGACTGCAACTGTCACCAACCTGCCTCATCATGGCCACCATCACATTTGAGCCATGTGCTGAGGAGATGAGAGCTGACGGAGCATGCAGCGTGTGACCAGGCCTGCAGCCCAGCTTGGGCCTTAGCCTCTGGTGGAGGTTTATGGATGTACTGACACGCAAACTGCTTGCCAGACTCAGGGGCAGCCCACCTCCCTCCCCCGACAGCTGCATGTAACATGCGGCAGATTACGCAGGTGCCCACAAGTGAAGCGAGGGCCCACCTGGCCCAGCCGCGTGGTAGTAGTCTATCAGGGGTTGCGGCAGCTGCACTGTCTCTTCGTCCCAGAGCACTGAGCTGGGGATGGCTGTGACAGGGGCAGGGGTACGATTGCAACAGGGTCAGGGTCAGGCAGGGGGGGGCGTGGGGGAGGTTAATGCAGCGTAGATTGGCCGGGTACTTCATCATCAGGGGCAAAGCAGCAGCTCTTGGAAGTGGTGGGATCGCACGCAACACAGTCACATCCGAGTCCTCTGGCATGGGCAAACACATAGCCCCAGGCAGCTTAGTGCGAAAGGGCATGGTGGGCAAACACATAGCCCCAGGCAGCTTAGTGTGAAAGGGCATGGTGGGCAAACACATAGCCCCAGGCAGCTTAGTGTGAAAGGGCATGGGTATACTGTAAGCAACTCCTGCCTGCTTTGCAGAGTCCGGCAGCAGGTCTCCATCAGATCTTGTATGAACCCTGGACATGTGAGGTGTGCTGCACTCCACCCAAGTGTGAACGCACCGTGCGGCCGGGTGTGGGCGGTTGGGACCATGGTGTGCAGCAGCAGCTCCCCCATCACCTCCGTTGCCAGCTGTGGGGCGCAAGCACAATGTTGCGGCGGCGGCAGCGGCACCGATACTGCGTGTCAGCAAGGCACATGATAGAAAGCAAATAGTAGAATCGTGCCAATCAATGCACTCATCTGATTGCATAGCGCCTTCGTGCGCACGCCTAACACGCTAGATTCCTGGGGCAGCATTGCCAGATGCCCAACCTCCGTCCTGTGGCCAGCACTGCCGCTCATGCATCGTCGCCAAAGTTATCCTGATGCTTTGACCTCCAACCCTTCATTCAAAGGATTGAGTTGGGAGTCTTGCCTGCCATTCCGGCACCCCCTAGGCTACAACATTCCCCATCCATCCACCTATGGCCATGCCCACACTTTTGCACTTGGTGTGGCACAAGTCACCTTCTTGAAGGTGTATATCATGATATCTGCCCACAGCAGGTGCCCCAGCCATGCGGGGTGCAGGCCGTCAGGCATGAACACAGCACCGTGAGTGGAGGTGTTGCGCCACAGGAATTCGTAAGCAGCGGCTCGCATGGAGATTGCCTGCCAGCAGCGCAAGGGGCGGAAGGGGTGGGGGTCAAGGAGCAAGAGCGGGAGGAGTGGGTATCGAGTGGGAGTCAAGGTGCAGAAGAGGGGCCTGAGGTAGGGACCTGCTGCTGTAATGGTCATGCTCCTGTGCCTGGCGACATGCATGCTTGCACCAGCAGCCTCCTACACAGGATGTTTGCGGCACCTATGCCGCACCTTCACTGGCATGATCAGCGTCCCTGAACCGCCTCTGCAACGTACATGTACCGCATCCTTACTGCACATGTACCGCCAATGTACTGCACATGTACCGCACCTTCACCAGCACTTGTGCCGCACCTGTACATTGCCGTAGTACTGGGCGACGATGTTGTGCCAGTCCTCCACCTGGTCGTTGTAACTCCCTTCAGCAACTGCAGGGCGTCCAAGCATGAAAGGGTGGTAAGGAACACGTGTGGGCTTAGGTAGGTAGGCCATTGTACACCCTGTAAAGCAAAACAGCATAATGGAAGCAGCACACACGCCGATATGCTGCAAGGCGCTCATGGTCAGAGTAAGAGATGTAACACAAGGAGTTGCTTTAGTTTACGTAGCCCCTCCGCTTCGGATTTAACCCTGTGAGGAGTCGTGAGTTCTTTTTGGAAACGACAGCGCTCCTCCACCAGCCACCACACCTCCCGTACGTCCCACACCTCCCACATCTCCCTCACTGCCACACCCACCCATACACGCATCGTACACCGCGATCCACCTCCTCTCCCTTCAACCGCACCTCCGGCGCTGACTGCGTAGGTGTGAACAAGTGTGACTGCGGGGCGCGACGGCACGAGCAGCAGCTTGCGCAGCAGCCTCTCTAGCGCCCGCCGCTCTGCAGTGTCCAGTTTCTCGCCCCCATAACCCCGCATGGCATTCAGGGTATATTCCACAATGACCCAGTCCGTGTGGGTGCGGTTGACCTGCACCGTTGGTGGTGGGAGTGTGTGAATGGGTGTGGAATGAGCTAAGATCTGGATCCAGTGATCCTGAGTTGATGCGGCTGATGTGTGAGTTGAAGGGACGCAGTGCTCTTGTGCACGTGCGCTACAAGTGGCGCACAACCTTCCAAGACTCAACATAGTGCTGGCATCTTCATACGCATCCTCTCTGCTTGCCCTTTCGGCCCTACTCACCCTCCCAGCCGCACTCCTGACCCTCCCAGCATCACTCCTCTCCCTCTCAGCCTCGCCTGTCACCCTGCCGGCCTCACTCTGCACTCCTCAAACTGCCCGCCTCACTCCCCACCCTCCCAGCCTCACACCTTACCCTCTGGGCAATGCATTTTTCCGCAAAGAGGCACGACGTGGCCCCAATGGCGTGATTGGTGAGCGTCACCGTGCTCTGCTCACAAGTGTGGAACTTTGCTCCATACTCCCTGAGCCGATCATGGGCGTCCAGGCCTGGCAGCAGGTCCCCGCACGGAGTGAACACCAGCTCCAGCCACCTGAAAGGGGCGATGCACAAGCGGGTGATGAGCAGGCAGGTGATGAGCGGGCAGGTGATGATGGCCTGTGAGCTGCAGCTCCATTCACCTGACAGGTGTGTTGGGTTAGCAGGTGGTGAGCAGGCAGGTGATGGCGGTGCGCAAGCGAGTGACGAGCGGGCAGGTGATGATCAGGCAGGCGGTGAGCAGGCAGGTGGTGGTGGTGAGTGAGTCAGCAGGTGATGGCACCAGCAGTGGGGCTGGGGTGCCGCTGCTGAACATTGAAAGGCCACTGCTCACACCCAAACCCTGGTATGCCAACAGACACACCTGGCAAGCTGCAGGGGTGGCATTAACAGTGCAACTGCTGCGTGCAACCTAGCGGCCTTCGCGGTGAAGTGCCACGGTCACCAGCTTCAACCTGCAGCATCCGTCTGCACATCTTGTTCTTGACTGCTCCCCCCCCTTCCCCCACGCCTCACACCCACCTGTGGAACATGGCGTGCCAGTTCTGGTCCTTTGTTTTGGTGAGAGCCATGACCGAGATTGAGCCACCGAGGTGGGCGTAGTGCGTGGGTACACCTGCAATCAGGTGCAAGGCACAGGGCACAGGGCACTGCTGCTGCTCAGAACGCAAGTGGCGTTGCAACCAGCATGACTTAGTACTGTTCCGTAAGGGACTTGAAGCTAAAGCCTTCACAACTGCATACATTCGGTGCAGTGCATACTGAACATCTGGAATGCTGCCAAGAGGCTTTCACCAGCAGGCAGTAAGGTTGGCTGGGAGGGAGGCAAATGGAGATACGCAGCCTTGGGTTTACGGCTTCAGGGACGGCTCCTTTGGCCTGCGGCCCTTTGCACGTTCATTCTCATCAACTACCCGCACGCCGCTCCTCTCCCCCCCGGCACCTCCTAGTAAGGTCATAAGGACCTCTACACCCCTATCCCATCGTTACGGCCACCACGCACCTAGCACCAGCTTGCGGACAAAGGTGCGGAGGCGCGAGTCGTCCCCCACCAACATGTAGGCACGTGCCAGTGCATGGGAAGGCAGCAGGAAGCGGTGCCGCCATGCGCGCCTGTGGGTGATCTGGCAGAAGCGCTGCAGCAGCTTGGCCTTGGGAAGCAGGCAGCAGCATCAGGACAGCATAAGAAAGGGCGGTGGGGATGAAATGGTTGAGGACGGCAGGCAGGGAAGCGTTGACGACATGCTTGTGCAGGGTCTCGTTCTGCGATTGCCTCGTGCATCCAAAGCTGGATTATTTGCACAGCCCCTGGACCCGTGGACCTGGTACAATGTGACTGTTCACATGCCCTGCATGCGCAGCCCATGCAATCGACAGCCACTCGCTGGATGGTAGGATACGCACCATGGCAGGGTTGCCTGCTGCGGCCCCACCCAGTGCATGCATGGTGTCCTGACAGGGTGCGCCGACTGCAGGAATTTCAGCACTGGACGCTGCTGCCTCAGATGCCTCCAGGTCCTGTCTTTTGCTGGAGCCTGGCTGCACCTCTGCTGCCTTGCTCAGCCGTGCTGCTGTTGCTGCAGGCGGGGCTGTCGCAGTGGGACACACCGCCAGCAGCACCACCAACGCCAAGGCCGTCAGCCATTGACAGCACCGATATGAATGTGGCATACCCGCTACATGGTTTCGCCTGAGAAAGCTGTGCACTCGTGGCACTGGCTGCCTTGCATATGGATCCATATGTGTGTGGGCGGACCTGCGGGTCCGCCGTGTGTGCCGGTGTTGTCGTTGCAGCACATGCAAATCAAGCCTCATCGCATCGGGCGTTGCGTCTCTCTAGCTCCGTGCAGCCCAAACCCAGGGCTGGTTTGAATTCATTCAAAGTGACAGCTTTGGACCGACTTCTTCGTTGCAGGCCGCACACACAAGCTGCCGGCCTAAAGCGGTCAGTGACAAGGAAGATGATTGGACCCAGTGGTTGTTGACCACACTGGATACCTCAAACCCGCAGCCTAAAACCTCACCAAGCCGCCACCTCAAGTGACCCTCTTCAACGCTGCAGCAACTGCTTCAGCAGCATCGCAAGAACACACGGCTTTTGTCTGTCACCTCAATGGCCTCCGCGCCCTGTCCATGACTTCGACGCCATTGCAGCATGTTAGCCTCCAGCCATGCAACCAGGTCCTCCACATCCTCATGCTGCGCGCACACGCCCTCCAGCTCTGCATGTGACAGCTACGACCGCACCCCATCCACAAATGTTGCAGCCATGCGGCCCTCAAGAGCCATGCTGAGCTGACGCCCTCCATTGCAGTAGTGGCGCATCATGGCGAGCGCCTGTGACAGTTGTGCGTTGCCCCTGAAAATCTGACGGTTGGTGCGCCCAGGCCTGGCCAGTGCGGGGTCCATGGACTCCGCAGGCCTGGCCAGCTTCTCGGGTGGTTGGTGGTCAGAACCATGATGCGGTCCGACGTGTCAATGACGCCTGCAAGCAACAGCAGCCAGCCGGAGGGACAGCAGGGGCATCGAGGGGTGATTGACCATGGGGGAGGCAAGCATAGGTGGGGCTATGCCTAGAGCTGAACACTGATCAGATCTGCTTTCCTGGCCAAATAGGGTTGGATCTCTCACACGTCATTCACACAGTACGCCATGGCCACTGCGACATGCCCCGTGACCACTTCACACATATGACGTTGAAGCAGCCTAGCATAACACACCCTACACGACCTATCCACTATAATGGATAATGTGATGTAATGACCAAGTTACATGATGTAATTACCCACGTACAAATGATGTAATTACCCAGTTACAGCTCTAGCTGCAGCCAGTTGGATGTGTGGTCATCCACTCACCATCCAGGACGTTGAGCAGTCCCGCAAAGTTCAGCCTGTCCTCGTTGGCTGCAGGCTCCCACGTGGGCACAGGAGGCTGCGCCAAGAAAGTGGCACCGCGTCCAGCTCATACCCGCCGCCTTCTTCGCCACAAACAGCACAAGGCGGCTTCCAGCCGGTCCCGAAGGAATACAGGATATCGCGACGGGAGCTGTGCATGCGATGTGTTTGGGATTGGTATATACCAATCCCATGCATATGCCAATTACATATATGTAATTGGCATGGCGATGCAAGTGCAATGGTTTGTATGAGGGACGGAGGAACCAGCCGAGCGCGATCAACATTAACAAAATGAAAACAAAAGTGCACCTTGCAATGAAACAGATGAGTGTCACTAACTCTGTGACTGCAGGTACCGCACGTGGATCTGTGCGTCCAAGGCTGCTGCATGTCGCTCGTGTAGGAATGAAGGAAGACTGCCATCGCAAGGTACCAGGGGACGCGTGCACCAGAAATGGGAGTGGGCCATGCAACATCTCAAGGACCAAAAACTGAAGGCAGTGGTGGCACCATTGCCAGTGCAGGGCTGTAAATGTATAGGCGTCGGCGCGTCTGCGCTGGTCATGGTTGTAGGCGTCCAGGCAGGTGTCGACAAAGGCGTTGAAGTGAGCGGGTCTAACGGCAAGGCAGGTGGAGCGCAACACGAGGATGGTGGTGATGGTGGTTGAGCTGCGGCCGCCACTGTCATGGTGCTGCGGTTGACGCTGCGCTGCAGCTCGATGCCGTTGCTCAGGTCCGTTGGGGGCCAAGCACGGCATGAATAGTGGGAGTAGGCGGTTGGGGGCGCTGTTGCGGAGCCGCCGCCGCCCCTGCCGCCCCTTCTACCCCTTGCGGTGCGGCCATTGCGCCCATTGCTGCGCCCGCCCCCCAGGTTAGAAAGAACGAAAGAGATACGCCCTGAGGCATGGATTAAGGAAACCCTCCCAAGGCCCCCCAGGTTATTGCCGCGGTGGTTGGCATCAGCGGCTGTTGTTATGGTTGTGTCGCGTATTGCCTTCTCCTCCTTCTTGCCCTGCGTCCAAGAGAGAATGAGTGGCAGCGTTAGCAGCGTCATGGGGGGCTGCGGCTCAGCAGGAGCAAGAGCAGCGGCAGCAGCACTGCAATTGCAATTGCTTGCAAGCTCCGTGCTGCCCTCACTGCCACATGCCCGGCTGCCTTCATGCCCATTGCGGCCGCAACTCTCGCTGACGGGGTTGAAGACGCTGCATGCCATGTTGGGAACAATGCAGAATGACACGCAGGCAGCAGGATGAACTGCGCCGGATGGCAGCTGAAACCCTACTGCGCAACCGGCTGTTACTTGTGGGCAGCTGATGAGGAATATGGGGCCACACTTGCAGGCATTGAGAAGGCCTTGCGCTGTGATGAGAGAAGCAAAGGGTGGAAGCATGCTGCTGCTGCGACGGCCATCCCTGACCATCCGAAGCGTAGCTGTGCAGGTCAAGCTCTGCTTGTACACCCAATTGCCATGGCCTATGAATGGCTTGTGAGATGGAGGCCCACGAGCAAGCTATCACTTGCTTCAGTCAAACATTTAGCTGTCGATTCACAACAGCATTGTCTTGTATCCTGACAATGGAGAATTTATTCACTTGTAGTACATTTGTTGCATGGCGTTGCACAAGCCATGTTTGCATGCGCCTGCAAGAAAGCATGAATTGGCAGTTAGTTTGTTGTTCCAAAGGTGTTGGATTTCGGATGCTGGGCGCGCAGCGATGGCAATGCTGCGATGCTGAGCGTGCATGGTCGTGTCACCGCAAGCGGCCGCCCTCAGCCTATGGCTGTTCCTTGGCGTCGCAACAGCAGCTGCTGAGCTGAACCTGCAGCGCGACCTGGTCATCGCTGTGCCTTCGTGTGTGGCATACCTTGACTTCGTGCACGCCACCAGGTTTGCCGCGCAGCTGCTATGTGCGCATACCGGATCCATGGATTTCCTCTGTTCCACAGCTGTCTCCTTCGGCCATGCAACGCTGATGCAGGCCGTTCCGGCATGGCATCCGCACCTTCATCACAGTGGAGGATGCGGCCGCAGCTGAGCAGCAGAATGGGCTGATTGCTCAGCAGCCGCAGCCACCAGCCCACCCGGTGCGCCACGTCCATTTGCAAACTGCTCTGGGAACCAGTCAGCATGGCCTGCCATGTTATCGACATATGTCTACCGCATGCATGCACTCATGTTGCTTGCAGGAATTGTATGCTTCCTACCCTGACAACCAACCTCAGCCACACAAGACCAAGCAGCGGCTGCATGAGGGACGTTGGATCACAACGCCCTTCTTCGCCCACCGGCACTACCGCGGCCAGTATAAGTAAGCAACACTGGTTCGTTCAAGTTGCAGCACAAGTACCAGGTATCCTGCAAGCACATTCTGGAGACAACGATGCATGGCGCCATGAGTTTGTCCGTGCGTTTGTTCAGCTAATTGCATCACGTATGCGCCCGCTTTGGCTCAGTGGACTGCAAGATGCCACAGATAATTGCTGGCTACTCCACTTGCAAGGCTTCCACTGCCTGGCGCATGCAATAACCCACCCACGTCCATGTGCAGGTGGCTGCTGATGGGCGATGATGACACGCTGTGGCTGCTCCATGGCGTGCAGCGGCTGCTGTCACACTATGACCCCCAGCTTCCCTACTGGATTTCAGACTCTGTGGCTGAGCTACAGGTCAGATCCCAGGGCTGCGCAGGGGCAAGGCGGCTCTTTCGACAGCGGGACCCCAGGGGGTGTAACCTTCCCTCCCCTTGTGTGGGCCCCTCCATCCTCCTTTTTGTTCCTCAGTCATTCTTCTCCACAGGTCTGCCCCTCCCCACATCCTGCTCTTCCTCTCCACCCAGCTCACAGGCCTGCCCCACCCCTTCCCCCTCCCCCTTCCCCCTTGCCCCTGCAGCATCACCTAGGTGAGAAGGCACCGCGCATCTCTGGCAGCGCTGCGACGGCCACGCTGTGCCTGCCCTGCCACACCCCTGAGCCCGCACTTGAAGCCGTCAGGCGCAGCTTCCCGCCAGCTTCCTCCCTCAGGCGCCTTGACTGGAGAGGCTGCCCTTGCACAGCGCAGCAGGTGGGTGTAGTGGGTGGGGTGTCGATGGCAGCACCGGGGCAGGAGCCTGGTTCCTCCTCAACCCCTTAGGGCAACACATCGGTCACCCTGCTCTCATCGTCAGCCGTAGGGCCAACGCCAGCACAAGATAGCTGTCACATCTTTGACAGTCATCATTTAACAATTCCAAGGCCATCTCCCCTCTTGAGTATCAGATGGAAACGGCTGGTGCCAGTCCTTCCGTCAAGGTCAGCTGATGCAGTCCCAATGCACCCACACACCTGCTGCGCATCCCCTGCCTGACCGCTGCCGCAAGGGCTGCGCTCACCGCTTCGCACGCTGCCAGGAGCCTCCTTTCCGGGACCGCTACGTCAGCGCTTACGTCGGCAATGGCGCCAACTGCTCTGCCGTGACCTCTGCCTACGGAGGCACCGGCATGGTGTTCAGTGCGGCCATGCTCGACACGCTGCCCGAGCACACAGTTCAGCAGCTTGCGCCGAGCTTGTACCACTGGGGCGACTACACCCTGGCGCACATCATCCACGCAGCTGGCTTTGCGCTGACGTGGCCCGCTGAGTCAGCGGTGCTGGCTGGCATGTTGGACTCCCGCAGGTGACTACTCACTCTCCTGAGGGCGGTTGATTGTAAGGAGGCAAAGGAGGGGGGCCACTGGAAGCTGGGCTCAGCAACGAGAACGGGACCTCGGATGGTGGCCATTGGTTGAGGGGCAGCCTTGAGTGGCACACCCTGCCCTGATGCCCTTGAGGATTCCTCATGCCAAGCCTTGGGACGTCAAAATAAATTCCTGACCAGGAAATGCATCACCCTTTCTCACGCGCGTTGACCTGCTGCAGGTACAGGGTGTTTGGCCAGGACGTGCCTCGCATGCTGCTTGCAGAGGACGGGCGGTTAAAGTGCATGGAGCAGCATGGCAAGCTGTGCAACTGGACGCTGATGCATGCGGTCAGCTGCCACGTCAGGCATAAGGGCGATGACGGGGGGAGGGCGGAGAGGATTGGGGCGCTGGCGGTCGCGCTGGCTGGAGTGCTGGACGCAATGGGGGTGCGGCATGAGCACTTGGTCCTTCCCACGGCATCAGGCGGTGAACAATCAGAGGCAGGGACCTCAATGCATCACACGTAAAGTCTGGCTGGTAGCGCTGAAGCCCTTGCATTGGTAACTTTGCCGTGGGTGGTGTGTTGATGCACTGGCTGTGTGGTGTCTTACTGTTGGTTGCCATGTTGAAACGCCGCCAATAGAAAGCGGCGCACGCGTGTGCCTGGTTGCTGCTGCAGTGCCCAAGGACCTGCAGCTAGCAAGGCGCATCCGAGGGCCCATCTACGGCATCTCCAACTACTAATGCACAACCTTTCACTGAGCAATAAGAGTGAGCTGGACCAGCCCAGCTCTGAGCGGTCTGTTGCAACAGCAATCTGCTGACAGAGCTTGCAATTGTGGAAATGCACCACAGCGTCGAAGCACAGACGCATGGCTGCTAACCGTACTCCTGCATACCCACACACAGGCCGTACTTTTTATCTAGTAGCAGAAAAAGCATGGTGTCCCAATGTCATGGCATGGCGCACTTGTCTACCGGCATACTGCTACACAACCTGAATCACAACAAAATCGAAGTGTTCTGATGACAACCCTGTCACACTGCATGCTGCTCAAACTGTGCGCCTCTTCACCTCAGTAACATTCTGCCTCACCTGAGCAAGATTACTGTGCACCTCAGCAACATCCCTCCTAATTAGTTATAGTTATAACTTTCATATGATCCTCCCATGTCTCTGCAAAACGGTTTTCCATGCGTTCAATTCTCTCGTTCAGCGCCGAGGACTGCATGTCTGTGATCCAAAAGCTGATGCCAGCAAAGGCTGCGCCCATGCAGACCACCGCGGTGTTGAATCGATCATGTGACACATACACGAGGTCCAGCACCTAAAAGTCCTCTATGCCGCAATTCCTGGCACTGAAGAATCGGCGGATGGTGTCCATCTACAAGATGGGGCAGACATATGGGGAGCAAAGTGTTTCAGACTGCACCACCTCATGCAAAACCTCACAGTTCTGATGATCTGGCTTGCAGCAAGAGGGCCCTGATACTAGCAGTTGCAGATGCCAGCAACAGGGTCTGCTGCATGGTATGGCATCAACCCAGTGCAGAAGCGGCGAGAGTTCAGCAGCGAAATGTTTAAAATGGCAGAGGATGGGCATGAGCAGCGGGCACGTGCACATGCATGGCCTCTGGCCACACCCGAGCGTTAACGTTTGGAGTTGAGAAACAGGCACACACAGCAGCTTGATAGTTATAACCTCCTGCGGACCGTTCTCTTCCTTAACTCACGCCCAAGGCACATCGTGCGACCTGACCGACACTGATGCCCCACTCCCCCCGACCGGCCTGTCTGCCAATTTTTGTCCACCTGGAGACCGTACGGTCTCCGGGTGGATACGCGTACGTTGCGTTTCAAGTCATCCAATGAGCATGGGGTTTTAGACCCCGCCCGCGCACATCGACGCCGCATGTTGTTACATCAAACGTTGTACAATCGTTGGAATTGTTGGGAAAAAGCGTTCTTTCACGTCAATGCACATCTCGCTTTAGCAGCGCTGCCACGCTGCCGATGACGTGTTTTGTGCGGTTCGTCAAACAGTGAGACTAGCTGGCGAACGACGCGAGAAGGCTGGTACCGACCCAAAAGGACGAGAGCGCATCACGCTGTGCATGCGCTCGTTGCCTGGGTCAGGCAGGCACTGGCAGCATATAGAAGGGCGGCTCCACCTCCAGGTCAGCAGCTCCAGCGCACGGCACGGCGATGGCACGGTTATTTCAAAGGGGATGCAGAGATCATCGCGTTGCGGCGCCGCATGACGCGCCAAGTGATCAGCCCAGTCAGCAGCGCGCTCCCGACGGCGGCGCCGATGATGCCGCCGGCAAGTGCGCCCGCGGTGTAAGTCGCTGGCGACGCGGGCGAGCTCGCGAGCCGTTGGTACCAGGAAATCCTGCCCGTTTTTGGGCAGGGGTCCTATGCGCCCTGGCGGTGCCCCCCAGGACTGTAAAACACACTACTACTACTACTACTACTACTACTGAAGCGCGTCATATAGCATGTCCGTGTATGTGTAATCCCCAAAAGCGTGGGTCGGAGGGGTGGTGGTGTGTGTTACAGTTGTTTAGGGCACAGCGAAGCGCATACAACCCCTGTCCCAAATGGGCCAGGATTTACAGGGGTGGGGTGGGGTGGTGAACTCGCGAAGTTGCCAGTACTACCTGTGCGCAAGAGGTCAGCGCCATGCGAAGGGTGTCGGTTGCGGCCGCGGCGGCTAGAGCGGTGTCGGCGATCATCGTGGGGCGCCATGCTGTTGGGCTATGTATGACTCTGAGTCGGAGCAGGGCGGGTACGCGTTTGCTCGCGTGATCTGCAAGACCGGGCAGAAGCTCAGGGTGCGTACGCTGCATGTGGCGCACCCTGAGCTTCTGCCTCACGTTGAGCTTGGAGCGATTAAGTTGCTGTCGTACCACACGCGCGCGTCCCCGCCAACCAACCGTCGCAGACGCCGTCTTCCGCAGCACCCTACTGCAGCAGCATCATCAGCATCCCCTGAAGCTGCCCTGAA
>JAWZTI010000891.1:0-19079 GCA_039880955.1 Chlamydomonas urium
GGGCAAGGAAGGTGTGGGGGAATGGGCCAAGGGGATACAAAGCGTGTAAGAGGTGCACTGCTTGACAGCACCTGTGACGCGCAGGGCGCGCCCTTGCTGCAAGCACTTTGGTCGTCAGGTTGCCCCGAGCTGGGGAAGGAGAGAGGGGGCTGAAGAAGGGCAGGGTGTACACAGTGCAAAGTGACTTTGAGCAGCCACGATGCGGGAGCCAAGCATCTTGATTTGTGCCCGGTCCTCCCCTCTGCCTCTTCTGCCCTTTTCGTGAAACAATCCAGACCCTCAATCGTGGAACAATCTTTAAACTTGAAACCTGGTATGCTAGTGTTCTGTGTTGCTGGGTGGCCCGCGGTGCCTGCTGGTATCTTCAGGCTGTGTTCCCCCCAGTGCCTGCACACTCACGGATGGGCATTACGATCTTGGAGACATTGATGGGCTGAGCATCAGCGCCCTGCATGACCATGACCAGGAAGCTGACGCGAAGCTGCCCAGGACTGGATGGGTCCACACCCGCGCCCCCGACCATGCGCACGCTGGGGCCAGTGCTGCTGTCGCACCGGCACCTATACACGATAAACCCAGGGAGGGACGGGACGCATTGGTACATCAGTGTGGGGTGTGCGGGGCAGTCGTTAACGGTCGTGGTAGAGAATCCTGCACTTGGGCCGGGCACACGGCATATTCCGCCTATTCCTCAAGCGACAGACATTTTGGATGACGCGTCCAGGAACCACCACTTTGGGTGCACTGCTCCAAGATGATCCTTTGAGCCAGAACCAATGTTGACCCTGGCATTCCCCTCCCCGTTGCTGCAGCGCATGGACTGTAGATGGGAAAGACCACCACCACCTCCAGATCCTGTGCTCACCAGGGGAAGCCAGCAGGACGGGGCGCAGGTGGCGGCGGGGTGAGCTCTGGGGGCGACGGCGGCGGCGAGCCGGGAGGAGGCAGTAGTGATGGTGGTGTGGACGACGGCGGTGGCGGTGACGGCGGTGGCGACGACGGCGGGGGTGGCGGAGAGGGCGGCGGTGACTGCAGGCTTGCGCCGAGCGTCACAAAGCCCACGGTGAAGACGCTCGCGGTTGAGTTCGGGGCTTGACCACCTGCGAGCGTCATCATCACGATCATGGCGGTTGTGAGCAGCGTGGGGCTGCTGGCGTCATGCCGTCACTCTGTCATGCTGCGTTGGCTAGGATGTGATCAGCAAGACAGGCGTGTGCAAAGTAACAGTGGTTCGTGCAGAGCGAGGGAGCACTGTAATGTAACATGTTGGCGTTTGGGGTGAAGCAGCACAAGTAATGTCCCTCTCCCTCTGCCTACACCACGCCCTCTGCCCGCCTGTGCCCCTCTCCCTCTGCCTATGCCCTCTCTCAGCCCCTGTCCACTCCCCTCCTTCTGCCCCTTGCTCACCGCAGCTCTGTAATGTATTCCCACTGCAGGTGATGTTGCAGGCAGTGGGTGTGAGGTACTGCGATCCCGCATCAATGAAGGCGGAGAAGGAGCTGGACATGTAGCAGGCTGCGGGACGCAAGGGGTCAGGGCGGCACAAGGGCTGGTTTAAGGTGGCTATACCTATGGTTTCGTATAGATGGCCATGGAGGACGAACAAAGGCACGATGAGTGCTCAGCGTAGACCTGTGAGGTAACAGTGCAATATGTGCCCGCACAGGTCACGCAGCTGCGTGCTGGACGTGTTGACAGGTTGTGGGCAGCAAGAGTCAGGGCAAAAGAAGGAGGAAACGTGACAGGGAGGTCAGGGCGAGCAGCGATCACCCACGCGCCCACTGACCTCTCCAATATTCAACCCATTACAGCTTAAAGCTGTATGCTTCTGCTGGAAATGCACCCTATGTACTCACTGTTCCATAAATGCCACCAACTGGCTTCTCTTATGCCTGATACCCATGTATTCAACTCTCCCGCCTCGACTGCACATCCTGTACTGTGCACTTACTGATACCATTGATGCCAAAGACGTGGTCTTCCTGGGTTGCGGCTGCCGCGTCAGCGCACAGCTGCCACGTCATCGTCAGGCTCTGCATGACTTGGCTCTCGCTGTCCAGGACGGGGCTGAAGGGGTCAGCCTGCGTGAAGCAGCCAGAGATCTGGTAGGATGCTGCGGCGGTAGAGGAGGCAGGGGATTGGATGGAAGGCGTTAGGGGCTTGGAGGGCTTTCAAACGCTAGAAAGCGGGATGCTAAAACCGGCTGCTTGCAACGTGGACGTCACATGGGCAGTTACATGGGCAAATGATTTTGACTGCAGTGTGTCCGGAAGTGCCAGGGTTGTTTGTGGACAGCTGTCGGTGCGCTTTGCCAGCTGTCGATGGAAAGCCTGCCTGCCACGGCGCTATCGTGCTCGCTGCAAACATGGCTCAAGTGCACACCGCGCGCGTTAAGCGTGCATGCCCACCCCGCTGTCGCGGCCGACTATGCATTGCTTTTCACGCACCTGGCTGGGGAGGCAGGTCGCCAAAGGTGTACACAGAGACTGCACCGCTGCCACCTGCGTGCATCGGTAGGTCGCATGGGCAAGGGCAGCTTTTCATTGACCTGACAGCTGGCTCAGGCTACACGAGAGGCAGGTGACAGTGCCTTTTCCGTACTGCATGAGGAATGCCTTTGCTGACACCTGAATCCCTTGGATTGAGGCAGTGATGTGTGGGGGGAGCTGAGGTGCAGGCGCGACGCTCCCCCTGCCACAAGCTCATGGGAACAGCCTCTCCCTTGCCTTGAGCTGAGGGTTTCGTACCTGACTGCTGCCGCAAACAGGCAGGTGGCAAAACTGCCCTTCGCAGGCTGTGTGCCTTGCACGCCCTAGGGCAACCCTGATGGACTACCTTGGTTGCTTGCACAAGGGGCGCAGGCCCTTTGCTTGCATAAGGGGCGCAGGTCCTTTACTTGCACAAGGGGAACAAGGCCTCTGCCTGACCAAGAGGCACAAGGCCTCTGCACCTTGACAGGGCTGCGCTTCATAGGTGCCTGCTGCCACTCACCGCACTGACGTGAGGGGTCGTCAGGGCAAGAAACATTGCAGGCGGTGGAGGCACCTGCTGACGTGGCACTCTCGTAGCTGATGGACAGCAGGCAGTCTGTGTTGGGCAAGGAGGGAGGATGAGGTAGGAGCAAGAAGTTACAGCACAGGGCTGCAAATGACAGTTGGGGCAGGCCGCGCTGCAAGTGGTGGGGTTGCCTGCTGACGTGGCACCGTAGGCAGCCTGTGTCAGGGACAGGGAGCGGGACAGTGAGAGAGAGACAGGCAGGGAGGAAGTAAAGCTTTGCCAGCAGGACAGTGCTCAAAGTTTCAGGAGGGGCCTGCCCTCCTGTCCCCTGTGCAAGCAAGCCGTGCAAGCACGCTGCACATTCAGCCTCACTCCGCCATGGGATCAATGCTGTGCAAGGGGCATGGCTGTGTTCAAGCACAGGCTTGAACTGAAACATTTGCCTGACTCAATGCTGTAAACAGGCTGGTACCCTGCCTTGCTGAAGTGGCCGCAAAGCAGCTTGATGTGCTGCCTTGATCAGCTGCAGGTTTGGACACAAGAAGGCAGCATATTACATGACCTTGGCTGGTATGAGTACTCAGCATCAGTGCTGATCACAACCACCCACCTAGGTTGGGGTCAATGCTGAAGAAGGGTGTGGACCAGTCTCGGGCAGTGGCCTCACAATCTGCAAAGCTGCTGCCGTTGATGGGGGCTGCGTCTGCCGGCAGGGCAAAGCAGCCGACGAAGGTGACAGGCACTGCATGGGGTGAGGCAGAAGGGATGGGCAGGGGGCAGGGGGAGGGTTGCGTGCGGTTCAAGGGCAGCAGGCAAGGGCCAGGGCTGACGAGGAGTGGGCGGCAAGGACACGGCAAGTTTCAGGTGCTTGTGAGGAGATAGTTAACTCACAGCAGAGGCACAGGCTGATTTGAGGGTAGCTGCTCAAGGGCCGGACCATGAGGTGAATTGTCTCCCTCCATAGGCCAAGCTCAAAAGATACAGAACATTGGCATACTCGCTGCTGCCGATGCGTGAGGCTGCACTCCCATACCCCTCATCGCCTACAGTGTGATCAAAAGGCGCAATGCAGCAGAGAAAGGCTGTGGGTGCTTTGGCTCACGTGGTGGTGGCAGTGGGGGCTGAGGCGGCGTGGGTGGTTCAGGGGAGGACGGCGGCGCCGGCGGAGGGTAGGGGGGCGATGGCGGCGCTGGTGGGAAGGGAGGCGGCAGCGGCGGCGACGGCGGCGGTGACAGCGGGCTGGGCGGAGGGGACTCGCTCTGCAGCGCCCAGTCCGGAGGAGGGGGCTGGAGGGAGGAGACGAAGGGGGGTGGATTGCTGGCCCAGCGCAGGGTCCACGCGTTGACCACCACGCCAGCCACTGTCGTGGGGCAGGCCACATAGTAATACGCGACTGGGCGGACAAGGGTGTTGACCGCTGCCCAGTACAGCTGGTTTAGCCTGTAAGCGAAGCCCAGTGACCCCATGTTCATCAGCAGGTAGGAGATCTGCTGGTTGTAGACGCTGGCTGAGGCGTTAGAGCAAATGGAGGCACCCGGCCAGCCAGCGATGCCCGGCTGCAGGGGTGTCCCCATGTGATAGAGCGTCAAGCGGTCAAGGCATGTAGCGTACGACATGTTCATGACGATGGAAGGCGTGCCGACGATAAGACTCTGTCTCAGGAAGTCGCAGGCCTGGGTGAGGGTCATGCCGGTCGCCATGGGCACGGTGACGCACCAGTAGAGGGGCGGGCAGAAGCCTGCGGATGCTGAGCCTGTGCAGATTGTCATCCATGGTCACATGCAGCAGAATTGTATATAGACGGCCGGATGCAGCAGCCTGCGGGTGTTTGTTGTGCGCATGGGCGGTGTATGCATGCATGCATGTGGCATGGAGCACTCACCCAGCGTGCCCGCGGCGAGCAGCGCCAGCAGGCATGATGCAGCCAGCTTTTGCTTCATGTGACCTGCTCGCACCAGGCGGTGCAGGTGAGGGCGACGTCCTGAGCAGCGCCGAACGCGGGCAGAATTGGTCAGACCATTGGTACGGAAAGCAGCACCGCAGTGCGGAGAGCTAGTCCTTGACCAGATAAGCACACGCACCCGTTCACGGAGGCAAGGCAGCTGCGCTTGGAATGGATTCACCGACGAATGGGAGAGGCGCCAGCCATTGTGACAGATGGCAGCTGTTTTGAAAGTTCGAAAGAAGACTCTGAGCATGCCACCGCCGAATGTCGGTGCCAGCACATGGCGGTTCTGACGAGCTGCAGTCGCTACGAGCGTGAGCTGGACATCCTGAGCGGTGACCCGTGAGCACGGTATAGGTATAGCACGATACACAGGAGTTCGCAGCAGCACTCATCTTGTCCAAGGAACCGATTGATGCAGGGTGGGTGTGTGTCACCCTGAACAGCTGAGAGCCCTAGGGACCTCACCAACCAAGTGCTGCACTCGATGCACTTCGACGAACGCTGCTGGAGACACACAGACAGGCAGATATCCAAGACCGGAGACGCAAACCGGAGACGCAAACCGACATTAAGCAAGTGACAACATGAAATCCCATGCCACCTTAGTCACCAGGTAATTGATTGACCACCAGGGCAGTGCGGCCCAGCACTCGTCATACATGGTGCTGAGTTCATTCTCGAAGCAGTGTCTACAGCACATGAAACTGTCCTGCTGGTGCAAGTACGCTCCTCCTGGTGCAAGTACGCTGTGCTGAGTAACCGCTGCTCGCACTGCAGCTCACTCCTGTTGCTGCCTATTGCGATGCAGCTCTAATCTAAGATCAAGTTAGCCTTCAAATTGACCTCCACTGCCACCTAGATAAACGATGGCTGGCCTGTGGGCAGAGGGCATGAAGGGACAGCGGCAGGAGTGGCGGTCAGTGAAGCATAAAAGCGAGGCAGGATGTATGAGACTTCTTTGGAAGTATGTATCAAGGAATCACGCAGGTCATTCCGTCGACAGTGCTGCACAGCCTGCCACATGTGCGTATGAGACGCTACGATGAGTGCTGACATACTGCACACATGCGTTCGTCGACAGTGACTTACCGATGGCAGTGATGAGTCGGTTCCAACGGCGGCCACGGGGGTTGACCTTGCGCGCGGCTTGGATGATGGTGGCGATGGGCAAGTACACGTAGTGCGTGTTCACCAGAGCTGCCGTGCAGTCGGTGTAACCTGTTGCAGGTAAAAATGCACTTCGTCAGCCAGAACTCCTGCGCTGGCTACAAGTTTCATTAGATGCTGCTTGAGGATCCGGTCGAGCGGCGCTGCAACTTATGCGACACCGCACCAGCAGCCCAAGGGTGCAAGTCTGTGTGGCTTGCCATCACAAGCAGAGCTGAGAGAGGACTGCATAAGCATGAATGCAATGACCACGTGAATGCTCTTACCCACCGGCAAAGGCTGCGTGCACTGCAGTCTGGCCCAGCACTTTGCAGTAGATGCGGTCGCTGGAGGTCGTGGGGATGGCTCGGATCATGTATGTGGGATCTGCGGCAACGAACACGAGCGGAAGTTGTCAAGTTACTCAGTTTGGGTCCGTGTATGGCTGTCCCACCTGCAATTCAGAGCTCGCATGCTCCCTTCCCTGGCGCCTTGCCATAGTTGCACAGCGCAGGCAACAGCTGTGCAATCATTCACCCCAGGGACCTGCACCTTGCCCCCGACGCAGCACAGCAATCCTGTCCGCATACGGTGCACCTTGGCTGAGATCTCACCAATGTACTTGATGTCCGCATCGCCCTTGAAGTAATTCTTGAACTCTGAGCGCAGGTGCAAGCCAATGTCCTGCAGGATGGGGTTGCCGCTGGCATCGGTGGTGACCGAGTGGTCGTCATTCAGAACGTCCTGCCCAGCACCCTCAGCGATGCACACTACACAGTGCCCCTTCTTCTTGAACACCTGCAGACGCGCGTGAGGCACATGTTGAGATGCATGAGAGCACAAGCAGCAGCTGCAAACCCTTCAAAACCGCATGATCCACCAAGCAGCAGCTGCCAACCCTTCAAATTTGCATGATGCGCCCTTGATCTGGCGTCGCCGCTCACCTCAGCGACGTATGCACACAACTTCTCCATCTTGAACGGGATCTCTGGAATCAAGCACACGTCAACAACACCTGCAGCGCAAAGGCGGTGAAACTTTGTCCCAGATTGCCTTTGTCCCAGATTGCCATTGTCCCAGATTGCCATTGTCCCAGATTGACATTGTCCCAGATTGCCAGGTTTCAAGCCAAACTATGACAACAAATGACAAAAGCCTGTACACCATCTGCAAGAACACAGCTGTCAATTGGAATCCCGGCCCTTGCATCGCCGGGCAACACATACACCTCTCTTGGGCATTCATGACAAGCACTTGCAAAGCACACGCATCCTGCCATGTGCTCGACGCAGTGTCACAACAACTGCCACCCCTCCCTTCGCCCCCACACATCCAGCGACCCTCACCCCACACTTCAGCCCTTGAAGAAACTTAGCCCAAGCATTCTGACTCGCATTTGACCCGCCAGCATCCCCCGCCTGCCCACAACCGTACATCAGCACCCACCTGACGCCATGGATGCCTGCATGGCGATGAAGCCCGACTGACGACCCATGAGCTTGACCAGTCCCAGGCCATGGTGTGCAGACTTGGCCTCGACCTTGGCAGCCAGCAGCGCCCTCTGTGACTCCTCCACAGCCGTCTCAAAGCCAAAGCAGCGGTCAACCTGCACGCACGCCGCACGCAACAGGATTGAGATGGATGTTCAAAGATGGCTTGACATAAGCACAGACATGTTGGGATGTGCAGCCGTCCCCGTCAACCCCGCACCCACCAGCAGGATGTCGTTGTCGATGGACTTGGGCACGCCGACCACGGAGCAAACGACTCCCTGCGCCTCGCACTCCTCTGCGATGGCGTGCGCAGCTGCATTGCCGCCGTTGCCTCCCACAACAAACACCATGTTGAGCCCCCACAGGTCAATGCGCTTGACAATCTCCTTGATGTTGGCGCCGCCGCGGGACGTGCCCTGAGCACAGGCGCAATGGAGACAGGCGTCAAATCGCAACGCTTAGGGTGTTGAGAGTTTAGCTCTTGCAGACGCTTTCACCTGGATGACCTGCGAGCCCAGCAGGCCCTGAGGCCTTGAACGCTCATGTGCTGATTCAAGTGCCCAGGTAGCCCATCATTTACTCAGGCTGCAGGTGATCAGGTTGCTCTGCTACAGCGCCTGATGTGACCACCTACAAGCATGGTGCCTCCTTTCAAGTGGATGCCATCAATCAGCTTGGTCGTCAGTGTAATGGGCTTTGCATCACGCTCATAGAAGCCACGCAGGCCGTACCTGTAAGCAGCATGCGCATACAGACAGGCACTCGCCATCATGCACCACTCATCATGCGCAGTGCATCATGCCAGGTAGCAAGCCCTGCAAGACACGAAGGTGGTTGATGCACGTCGCACTTGCAGCGCGAGCTTGTCCCCCGCTTTCCCTCTTCCAACGCGCACTTGATGCCAAGGATGTTGTCCTCGGGCACACCATAGTCACGCAGCGTGTACGCAATGTTCTGAACCACGTCGTTCAAGCCAGGGCACAAACCTCCGCAGGTCACCACTGCTGCCACAACCTGTCACACAGCCACGTGCAGAGGGCATTGTTATTGACAACAGTGGCTTGACATGCTGTTGGCGTGGTGCAGTGATCAACTTGCGAAATGCTGGCTTTGTACATGGTGCTGGATGTACCCTGTGAAGAACTCATACCTCTTTAGGATCAAAGTAGATTGTGCGGCGCGGCCCGCCACGGATGCACCACTCTGGTAGCAGTATGCAGGAGTCCTCGTCGCCAAGGGTGACCATGCCATCAGCGCAGAATGCGCCTGTTGGCATGGGAGGTAATGAGGTGGGCTCAAGTTGCACGCATGCAGAGCCGCACTCTGAACACTCGAGTCTCCCACCAACCTGCGGAAGTGGCGCTCTCGTACTCCACTGTGTGCAGCCGGATCTTGTCCTTGTCACCCACTGCGCATCAAACCAGGATGGACGGTCGAACCAAAGGTTCTTGCCGTGCATTGTGATGCATGAGTGCTGCGTCTGCATGCCACATACCAAAGCCACCGCCGGAGTTGTCATTAGCGACGAATGGGCTGTCCCTGCACACCACATGTGAGCCAGCACAGGCAGACAGTGAGGAGGTACATGGTGCTTTACACGACATGCGCTCCTGCCGCACCTTGGGATCAAGAAGCTCCGCAGGTTCCTGATGTCCAGCACATCGGCTGCGCAGAGCAGTGAAAGCTTTCGTGAACCCTCGGCACCAGATGCTCTTGGGCGCGTCATGGAAGCAACGCCCGACGCGCAGGCACGGCGCGTCAGAGGCATACCGCACCATCCTCCTCGTCCATCGATACGCGCCCGCTGCCGAATGGCCCAGCGATGTAGGCATTCTCGTTTCCGTTGGTTTGAGGGCTCAATGGGGACTTGGCGACAGAGCAGCGAATCCGCGAGGTACCACGCAACCTCAGGTAAGGTGCTGCTATGCTGCGCACGACCTGAGCTGCCAGAGACCTTGCGCTGCTACTGGCGGGGCGATGCCCGCCAGCCTGACGGCCCCCAGACAGCAGCATGCGTCTTGCTTGCTTGCGTTCTAGCTGCCCGTCTCAGCGGCACGTTGTGGCTGAAACACGCGCTGCTATGTGCAAGCGATCGGCTGCTTTCCGCTTCAGCTGCCAGGCAACACGCTATGGGGTCACACCTAGCTATAAAATCTTCGCCCTGCACGTATTCCAGGCACCGTCCTCTGCATCAGATTTTCACCTTGCAGGAGAATTGCGCCTACACGCTTGTAAATGCTCATCAACCATGAAATGCAAAGCTGCTGTTTGCGTCTGCTCAATTGCGGACAGCCAGGAGCTTGATGTCGAACAGCAGCGACCGGTTGAAATCTTGCAAGGTTGGGTTGTCCAGCACAAAGTCCAAGGCGCGTTGCCCACCAAGCTCAATGGGCTGCGGCCCGTACCTGGCCAAAGCACAAATGCAATCTGCCCTGCTTTAGTAAGCCACACCAGCTGCAACAGGAATGGAATGGCACAGCCTGCTTGCTCCAACGCCTCTATGCATGCCCAGACGAGTCAGAGCCTCGACCCACCTGTACTTGAAGATCTTGCCATCAGCAGAGATGAGCTCGTCCGTGAAACGCTCGCTACGGTTGCGAGGGTACGACAACTCCGGGTGCTCGCCTGGCACCTCCACACGGCGGATGCCACCAACCTGCATGCCCATCACAGCCTCCTCAAATGCGAGGATGGCCTGCAAGAGAAGATAGAATGGTTGGCATCAGTAAGATATTGGTCATTCTGTTGAAAAGTATCCAAGCATCCATTGCGGCAATGCGCACACTGAGTGCCACGTAGCTAAGCACTGTAGTGTGCCCACCTGGTGCTCCCCGATGCGGAACTGGTATGGCTCATCACGAAGGGAGGTGTTGTCTGCAACACACAGCACCGTGTGTGAGGCAACACAATGAGCCTAGCCTGCTGTGGGCTGTTGAAGTATGCAAGTCAAGCGTTGCTACAGCTGCGTGACACCAGGTTGCCTGCAACTCACCGATGCGTTTCGCCTGCAATGGCAGGAGTTATTGGTGCAAGCAAAAGCGTCAGCAGCACAACGTGCAACAGCCAGTCCCGCAGTGCTCATTGCACCCAGCACACACGCGGCCACTGACCGCATCTTCGCACCTGGTAGCCCTTTGTGTAGCCTGACCAGTGCACCTCCACCAGGCTGCCTTGCTTGGGGGATGCCCCTGTACCGACCCTGCCCAGCAACACCATCACAGCGGCATGTGCTCAGCAGGCTCAAGCTACATATGTCAAGCTCCATGCATAGTGTGGAGCCGAGATGCATTCCTTGCGTTCCTGCATTGCTGGTGTTGCATCATCAGCGCTCACTTGATGTCCTGAACTTTGAGCCCATTGGGTAGAGTCACGAAAGGAGCTTCAGCCGCTTGTGCTTGCAGCCCGGCCAGGAGCACCAGCGATGGCGCTGCAAGAAGCACGTCGCGCCTGGTTGATGTGGCAGCCAGGCATCGCCGCTGGGTCCGAGTCGATGCCACACCTGTGCTGAACGGACGGTACGCTGCCATTGACGCCATCGCTGCCATAAGCTCAGCGAACACGCAGGCCTTCGATGAGGAAATCCCTGCAAAAGGCAAAGTGTGGGTTGGCAGTTCTGGAACTGCCTTCCCTAAGTGAGCTCGGCTTTACCAATTGATTTCTTTGACTGTAACCTGCAGCAGCTTATATACTGGCCTGGTAAGCATTTATGTGATTGCGGCACATACATTTTTTCATCGTCAAGTGCCTGACAAGCTCAAGCTGTGCCATAGCTTGTCAAGATGGCGCTGAGAACTGCGGTACGGCGTGCTTGGCGACCTTCATCGGAGTTAAAGGCCCTGCTGCGCCGTCACGCCAGTGGCAGCACCGAGTGGGTGGGTGCTGATCCCAGCGACCCATGCAGGTGGTGTGCAACACTCGCAGCTCAATCCCAAACCTTGCATGGAATTTATGCACGCAGGGAGCCTCCCGCCTGGTGCCAGAGGCAGAGATTGAGGCGGCCAACGAGGTGCGCAACTGCTTGCCG
Source organism: Chlamydomonas urium (assembly GCA_039880955.1). Lineage (NCBI taxonomy): Eukaryota > Viridiplantae > Chlorophyta > Chlorophyceae > Chlamydomonadales > Chlamydomonadaceae > Chlamydomonas > Chlamydomonas urium. The sequence continues at coordinate 11,609 of JAWZTI010000891.1, forward strand.
CTGCCCAGTTCCGAGCACCCGTGTGCTGTCCCATGCATGTCTGCCTGCTGTTCCCCTGGCAGGAGCTCCGAAACCACTTCCTGGTGGACCATGGCGAGCGGGAGGCACAGCCGGCCACTGCAAGGGGGCCAACAGCTCAGCCATCACGAGAACCCGCAGCAATTCACCCCAGGCAGGAGCACTTGCAGGCAGCTGTCGGGCAAGAGATGGGCCAGCCGGCTGGGAGTAGGAGCGGCCAGCATTTGCATGAACCGTCCTGTTCTGTGAGCGGCGCCACCGGAAGTGCAGCAGGCGGCGGAGGCAGCGGCGAGGGGGGCAGGCTGACGCATGTGGACAGTGCTGGCAGGGCAAACATGGTGGATGTGTCACAGGTACGCGCTTAATCACGCATTACGCTGTCATGGCGTGGGGTTGGACAGATAGCCACATAGGATGCAGCAGTACACAGCACCATCCAGAATTGGCATGTGTGGCGCTATACAGTTCAAGCATGTGTAGGTTACACTTGACTGTGAGCCTGCATAAACCGATCTGCTGCGTGAGCAGCTGCTTATCATGCACGTGCTGTGTGTGCCGAAGCTTGGTGCATACTCGTTTTGCTCGGCTGCTTGGAGCAAGCAAATCTGTCCTGCACCTTGTTGTCCCAGATGTACCTTGTATGTGTGTCTTGCTCTGCCTGAAGCTGCACCTTGAAGCTGAGCGGCATTCTGCTGATGACCCTCGCAGAAGCAGTCCTCGGTGCGCACTGCGGTGGCGTCGGCCGTCGTGCGCTTCGCATACGCCGCTGACAGCCCGTTCCCGTGGGCTGCGGGCAGCACGGCGCTACGAGCGGCCGGCTCTGCCGCCGCCAACCAGGCCAGCACTGGGCCAACCAAACATAGCATCCTGGGCCAGAGCCAGGAGGTTGGTTCAAGCCAGGGGCGGCAGGGTGGGCTCGGTCAGGGGCATCAAGGGGCTGCTGGGTATCTGGGCGGAGGACAATGTGAGCTGCTTGCTCAGCTGTCGGGCATCAGAGCGGCCAAGATGACGAGCCTGCTCATTCCACTGTGCCACAACATCAACCTCAGCAAGGTGAGGCAGCGCAGGGAGGGAGAGGAGGAAGACGGGCAAAGTCTGAGTGGAGGGGCCAAGGCAGGATGGCGGCGGGACATGGGTAGAGGTTCCTAGCTCGTGGCATTCGTATGCGTAATTGTCTTGGCGATGTATGCATGGTGATTACTAATCACTGATTAGCCGTCCTTGGTGTTGCGCCTGCCTTTCCTCCCTAAAGGTGCAGCTGCAGGTGCTTCCCAGGAAGGAGCAGAGCGAAGTGGGTGTGAGCGCCTCTGCGACCGCCGTTGGCCAGACGGGCGTTGAGATGGAGGCTTTAGCGGCAGTCACATTTGGGGCTCTCAACCTCCTGGGGCAGGTGAGGGGCAGAAGTGGCTGGGGAAAATGAGGGCAGGGGGGCGGGAAGGTAACGGGAAGCAATGGCAGCGGGGCAGGTGAGGTGCATAAGAGCGGGGGGGTGGGGGGCGGCGTGGAAATGGCAGGGGGGCAGGAAAAGGCAGAAAGGGCAGGGCAGGCGGGAGGGGGCTTGCCATGCCTGCACTTGGTGTGCGGCGTTGCAGGGTTGAACCTTACAGCTGTGCTGTGCGCTGTGTGTGGTGCTGCAGGGTGAAGCAGGGCTGATCCATGGTCGGGTCACTGACATCCAGCTGGACAACAAGACGGGCGGGAAAAGTGGCGACTACTCCCGCACCCATGCTAAGTCAGGCAGCAGCAGCGGTGACGGCACGAGCACGAGCCGCGATTGTACCAGCAACACCAGCACTGACACCTTTGGGCAAGCTGCCCATGCGCTGACTGACACCTCTGTTGGCACAGCCACGAGCACGGCTGCAAGCACGAGCACACGCATGGCCGTCGGGGGCGCAGCATTCACCACCACCACGAGCATCAGCGTCTCGCCCCACACTACGAACGTCAGCGTCTTGCCCCACACCAGTACCTGCATCCCGCAGCCGAGCGGCACTGGTCCCGTCGCGGTGGCGCGCTTGGCCCTGCCCGCCGCGACCTGGCGCCAGCTGCTCGACAACTTGAATAAGAAGGGGGATGTGCTCGCAGTGTCGCAGGCAGCGGGCGTGATGGCTGCGGAGCAGGCGGGGGCGCTGCTGCCTACGGCTGGCGTGGGTCTGGGGCATGCCCAGGTGAGAGGCTAACAGGGAAGGGTTACTGATAGTTCTGGGGGGTTTGCCTGGGGAACGGCTGCGTCTAGCGGCGTGTTACAATACCTGTTTTGGGACAGAGCGAGGCAGCTGGTCCCACGTCTGTGCTCTCCTTGACTGCTTGTTTGCTGCCCCTAAGGGTGTTGAAAATGCGGCGACCCCGCCCACCCACATTACTGCACCCTACCCTGCCCTGGCCTAGCCCATACCAATGGTATATAGATAAATCTGCTCTACCCCGACCTGCCCTACTGCAGGTGAATGTGGAGCTGGACGCATCGCGGCCTGGGCAGGTGCACATCACGGCACAGGCGGGCGCCAGCAGCGGTAGCGGCCTCGGCGCACGCCTGCTGACTGCGGCAGCCGTGTCTGCACTGACGGTGTATGACATGTGCAAGGCCTCATCTAAGAGCATCGTGATTGAGGAGGTTGCGCTGCTACAGCGGTAGCTAGGTGCCACAAGCCTGCAGTTCACCGTGGATCTGCAGCAACCTGTTCTTTTTGTCTTTGTTTCACCTGCTCAGGTCCTTGTGAACGCACTGCAGCAACACTACCTGTTGAAAGGATTACACCCATGTAACATGCCCTTGGACAGCTGGCACGTGCTCCCAAAACCTGGCGGCAAGCAAGCGAGCCTAGTTTGAGGCAAGTCAAACACACGCCATCAAGGCCTCAAACTTTAAGACATGACCTGATTGCCGCGGCAGAAAGCCCACACTGCGTCCTCTAACATGTCAAGCTGCCTCAAAACTCGTCCAGCGTGTCCTCATGACTGTGAGCTCATGCAGCTGGGCCTTGGTGGCGGCATCGCTGTGCACGCACCCCTCCTTTGACTTAGGGTGCACCCGCAGGTCAGCACTGAGCTGTGGCGCATCCTCGAAACGCTCGCTGAATAACGCTATTCACCGCTAGCTATTCACTGCTAGCACCAGGATGTCAGCATAACTTGCCCCAGCAGCCTCCTCAAATTGCTGCTGACGCGTGCCAAACTGCTCTGTGCTTAGGTTGGCGGTCTATTTGTAGTCGTCTCAGCTGCTGCCTGACGCTGTTCATCTCGGGCGGTGGGATGGGCAGCGTCGCTAGAGGCCCTTGAGCCTGGGCTCAGCGCTGCAACGGCTTTGTGCCCACACCACTGCCGTCGTTGGCCCTTGCAGCTGGAGGGGGGCTGCTATCACGCTCTGTGACAGGCTGTTCATCACCTGCTGTAATGGGTGCTGCAACAGCGCTTGCAAGCGCAGCTTCAGGCCCTGTTCGACCGACTGGCCACGGCTCAGCGTCACCTAGGTTCAGCGTCACCCAGGCCATGGAGAGCTGTTGTCCGCAGAGTCGCCGCCTTCTGAGCTGTCATCGTCCCAGTCCAACACCATCCAGGTGAAGTCAAACCCAAAGTTCTCTCCAGTGCGTTGAGGATGCTCCCAAAGCTCAGGCCCAGCCTGTCCACGATGCTGACCGCTGCACTGAGTGCTTCAGCTGGGTTCTGGGCCTTTGCAGCCTTGGCCATGGCCAGCATACGTGCCTTCCCGGCGGTAAACTGCGCCCACTTGCGCCGGGGGTTTGCGCTTGCGCTTGCAGAGGTCGCTCCGCCGCGGCTGCCGACCTCCTCACCCTGTTTCCTCTTAGCAGCCCGCTTGGAGCGCTGCTTGCCAGTACTGGACCCAGCGGCGGATCGACCTTTGCGCGGTGCTGCTGTCGGCCCCTACCGTGGCCGCTGCCGCTCGGGCTTCCTGCATTGGCCGTGGGCTTGCGCTCCCACCCACCACATCATTGGTCGCTCATGGCGTTGCACCCAGGTAGGTGGAAGCGGGACATAGCTAGTAAGTCAGGTGCTCGCAATTGGGGACGGGCGCTTTGAATCATTGCAAAAATTGATAAAGCACGCCTCTGGGCACAATTTTTTATGTGGGCAGCACGAAACCCCACTGCAGATTGCCAGGCTCATATAAACTCGTCACATTCATGCTTGCCAAGTTTCGTGAGGACGTGCAAAGTTTCTCTCCTCGAAAACAAGCCCCACACTCTCCGCTGGCGTACCCCCTGCACCCGCTTTGCACAGAAGTGTTTCACAGATGGTCGTGCTGCCGCATCGCACGCGCTTGCGCAGCTGATCGAGCATTTGCTTCTAGGTCTTTCGACTGCCATGGCGGAGTCAGCCACCGCGGAACAGCAGCAGCCCATGCAGCTGGCTGCTGAGCCGTCTGACCCTGCCAGCTGGGTGGCGGGTGCCAGCAGCTTCCCTGCAGGCGCTTTCCAGCAGCAGCGGCAAGAGGAGACGCGCATCAACCTGGAGCGTGCACTGCAGTACTATGCTCAGGGCAGCAGCAGCGCCAGCAGCAGCGGTGGCAGTGACGACGGTGGCAGTGACAGTGGGAGCGGCAGTGGGGGTGAGGGTGGGGGTGGTGAGGGCCAGGCTGGCAGGGAGGGGCAACAGGTGGGAGTCAAGGAGAGAAAGAATCACAAGGCTGACGGAGGGGGAAGCAAGGATGCAAAGTTGCGAAAGGGAAAGCGGCGGCGGGGCGATAGCAGCGGTGGCAGTGGCAGTGACAGCGGCAAGGACAGGTCCAGCAAGCGGCTGCGGAAGGACAGGGGGAAGGACCACAAGGTGAAGGGCAGGGGCAAGGACAAGCACAAGGGGGAGAAGGACAAGGGCAAGGGCAGGGGAAAAGGTAGGGACAAGAGCAGGGAGGGGAGCAGGGAGCGCGGCAGCAGGGGCAAGGCGAAGGGCAGCAAGGAGCGCCTGACTGACCGCGACAAGATCATCCGAGTGGAGCGCCAGGCCATGGCGTCCGGTGCGGCACTGCCGGAACGCCGCGGCTCGTCGGTGTGGGCCACCGAAACCAACGGCCTCGGCCGGCCCGGTCCCCTGTGCCTGGACCGGGACCTCATGTTCTCTGATAAGTCGGGCGACGTGCTGAACCTGGCGTACCATGCGCTGCATGCGGCGGACACGCCGCTCTTCCACAGGCTGGACCCGCTGGGCCTGTGCAAGGGTGTGGGAGGTGTGGGGGGCGCGGCGTACGGCGACGCCTACACGTCGGGGCCCGGCGTCAAGCCACTGCTGAGGTGTGTCGTTCGCCGCAGGTGGCTGTCTCATCCTTCAAGGCCGATTGACGTTGGGATCACGTAGGCTGACATTTGGATCAATTGTTCCGAAATTATGGATCCGGAGGTTGGGAAACCTGGTCACCTGGCTTCACCTGGTGCTGCATTGCAATGTGCTCCCTAACTCCTAAACCCTGAACCCCAGGTGCCCACACTCTAGCTGCTCCCCTGCTCCACTTGCCACTTGCCAACTTGCCACACCAACGCATACACGCACGCCTGTGTAAAGCTGCCTTCTTCCCTTACCTCCCGCAACTTGCCACACCCAGGCACACACGCCCGCCCTTGTTGTTGAACCAGCTTCTTCCCCTGCTGCCCTTCTCCCCTGCTCCACTCCTCCCCTTGCCCCTTGCTCACTTGCCACCCAAACGCACACATGCCCCCGCCCTTGTTGTTGAACCACCTTGTTCCCCTGCCCCTGTGCATCTGCCTGCCCCTTGCGAACTCGCCGCAGGTACTTCAGTCCCAGCCAGGTGCTGCTAGAGCGCTCACGGCGCCTAAGGCGCCTCCGCCTGCGGGACACCTCTACCCGCCCCCTCCTGGCAGCACTGGCAGCAGGCCCCTCCGGATCCAACGCAGGCACCGGGCTGGGCATGCACTCGTGGTTGGGGGCGGGGGCGGGGGCAGGGGCAGGGTTGCCGGGGGACCAGTGCTGGGGCGCGGAGGAGGAGGCGGAGGGCGGGACGGTGTTGAGCAGCGCCGGCGGCGAAGCGGCGGCCCGGGGGCGGCTGTCGCTGCCGCTCCCCGCCGTCTTGCCCTTGGCGCTCGACACTGGAATGAACGTCGGCGGCGGCGGCGGCGGGGGGCTACGTGCCACTAGCGCCAGCGAGTTCCTGCAGCAGCAGCAGCAGCAGCAGGCGAGGAGGACCGGCGCGGCGGCGGGGGCGGCAGGGCTGTCCCTGGCGCAGCTCGGCGGCGACACGCTGGAGGAGTACGTGCTTCGGCGGACCAAGGAGTTCAATGCTGCGACGCGAGAGCGCCCGGAGGAGCTGCCGCTTTGGCTGAACTTCGCAGACTTCCAACTGGAGGCGGTGCGCCTGCTGTCGGCCGCCGCAGGGCGAAGGCGCGGCGGCGCGCTGTCCTCGTCAGCGGGTGTGGGCGGGGGGGTGGACGCAGCGACGGCGGAGAAGCGGGTGTCCATCCTGCAGGCCGGTCTCGCGCACCACCCGGGCAGCGAGGCGCTGGTTTCGGCGCTGCTGGCGGCTTCAGAGCCGCTGCTGGAGCAGGAGAAGCTGTGCGGAAGGTGGCAGGCCGTACTGGAGCGGCACAAGGGCAGTACAGGCCTGTGGACGACGTACCTGCGGCGGCGGCTGCGCATGTTCTCCATGTTCACGGTGCCGCGCATGCAGGTGCGCCAGCTTCCCATCAGCTGCAGTAGGGCGCAGGGAGGGAGGCGGCTTTTATAGGCGTGGATGGGCCCAGTAGTGTTTGCTTACAGCCCTGAAGGACATTGCTAGGCACTGTTGTTTATGGGATTTCATAGCATTTTCCTCGCTCCTTGCGATGCTCACACTTTTCACAGTCCTCTTGCTCCTGTCCCTTATACTCCCTGCCCCAACCCCCGCTGGCCATCCTCCGCCCAACCACAGGGGGTGTATTCTGACGCCCTGCACGACCTGGCAGTCACCCACGCAGCGCGCAGGGACGCCGCATGCACCTCCCACACTTCCCCAGATCTGTCGGACCTGGAGGACACACTTGTGCGCCTGACCCTGGATCTGATCAAGTTTGAATTGGAGGCGGGCTGCACTGAGCGCGCGGTGGCTCGAATCCAAGCCATCTTTGAATTCCATTGCTTCAATCCGAACATCAGCGTGGCGGCTCGGCAGTTGGGGGCGGCTCGGGGCGCCAGCCTGGAGGCAGGGTTTGGATCGGGGTCTGGGCGGGGCTGGCGGGTGCGTAAGCGGGGGCACTTTGGCGCACAGCTGAACCAGCTTGCGCTGTTTTGGGAATCCGGGGCACCGCGGGTTGGGGAGGTCGGTGGTGAGGGGTGGGACGCCTGGTTTCGGCACGAGAACCGTCACTTACTGGCGGTTCCTGAAAGGGCAAAGCTGGGTAGGGAGTTGGAGAGGCAGGCGGAGGAGCGGAAGGAGGAGGAGGAGGAGGCGGGCGGAGGCTGGGGAGGATGGCAGCCGCTGCCTCAGTCTGCAGACGAGGTTGTGGAG
>JAWZTI010000892.1:0-12515 GCA_039880955.1 Chlamydomonas urium
GGAGCGAGGTCAGGGGAGCGAGGTTAGGAATTCCCAGGGGCCATGGGCGTGGGGTCCTGCAGGCTGGTTGCTGGAAAGTTCAAGCCACGGAGCTTGGGCGATGCAGAGACGCTCTTTAGCTTGTGGTCCCTCCTGCCCTGCGGCTGTAGGTGGAGAAGATCATGCGCACCCTGCATGTGCGGCGCCTCATCCTGTGGCCGCGCTTCCAGCAGTACGTCCAGGAGGAGCTAGGCGCCCACCCGCCCGAGGTATGAGACCAAGCGCTTGGTGTTAATCAGGTCTTGCTTTGCAGCTCTTTTTTGTAGCCCTGCGTCATCCGATGTGGGTAAGCATGCTGCCACTCATCTATCACCTTCTGCTGTTGCCGGGGTTGCCACAGCTTTAAAGCGTGTGTGTAACTTATTTGCGTTTCCATTTGTTGGGCAAAACCGGTGTCCTTCTGTGCAAATATTGGAGTGGGAGCACAGGGCATCATGAACCCTATTGCCTGTCGCTCGTTCACCCTCCTGTGCAGGTGGTGGAGTGGGAGCTGGACCTGACGGGCTCCATGCTGCAGATCCAGGCTGCGATCACCGAGATCCTGGACACCCTGATCAAGGATCTGCGCAGGACAAATAAGATTGACTGGTGAGCGGTATGGTGAGTGGTGACAGCAGTGGCGGCTGCAGCTGCGGCGAGAGCAGCACGGCAGGATGTCCCATGCAGAATGGCTTGTTCAGCATCTCAATGGTGCAGGCACACGCACAGTCCGTGATGCAGACATTTGGTGTCACCTAAGCATGTCCATGCAAGTTTCGTTGCTCCTGCAATGTCAACCAGGCCTTTTGGTTGAAGGACCCGCGTTGGTGCCCCTATCCAGCCACTTTGAAACCCGCTCTCTGTAAACGATTTTTGTGTGCTCTTTCTCCAACAGCCCTTCCCCTGCCCGCCCGCTCACTCCCCCACCACCTGCATAGCTCTGAGCTCACTCTGGATAACGGGCTGTTGCGTAATTTTGATGACATCGTGCGCCGTCAGCTGGACCCCGTCTGGCACACTGTCAGCTTCCGCACCAAGCAGATCTGCAAGGTGAGCCGCAATGTGCCAGAGGCTTGCTTTCTGCATTCTTCACGTTCTGCGTGAAGACGTTCTGCATTTGCGAAAACTCGGGACAAGGTTGCCGCGCGGGGGTTGAAGCTAGGGCAGACGAAGGTGTGCAGGGCATCCATGAACACTTGACACAATTTCAGTGTCCAGCTCCATAGCATAGCAACACCGGCAGCCACCTTCCTATGTCTGCACACGTCTCAGGGCTCACCTCAGTTTATCTGTTGCGGACACAGCCTCTCGTTGTCCTCCTTCTGCGCTCACCCCCAGGGCCTGTCCGCGCAGCGTCAGTTGGCGTTGTACCAGTTACACTACGACGCCGTGACTTTACTTGTCAATCCTGCAGGGCTCATTGCTTTGAACACTCTCATTCCTCCCCCCCCCCAACCAGGACCTGCGGACGCTGCGTCAGATGGCGCTGTACCTGCTTCACTACGATGCCGTCACCTTCCTGTCCTTCCTGGAGGGCCTGCGCGCCAGCGAGGGAAAGGGCTGCCTGTGGCTCTTCCACGATGCAGCGCACGTGCTGTTTGAGATGGTGAGCGGCCGCTGGGTGCCGGGGGTGGTGCTGCAGGTTGAACTGCTGCAGATCTTGCCAGGACTGCTGCAGATTCTGCCAGGATCCCATGCCTCCCAAGGTTCAGCTTGCATGCGCTTGCTGTGCAGTACAGCCCAGGGCGTAACGCTCTGCGTAGCCAGCTGCCTCGCTTGCCGCAGGCCGCATATTGAAGCTTGGGCAGCGAGGACAGCCGTGCAATCTGTCCAAGGCTTGCCCAGCTTACCTTCCTCCTCCCTGCCTACCGTTCTGCTCCCTCTTGCCAAGATGCACCTTCATCCCACCCCCACCTCCGCCGTCTTGTGTCTTGTGCAGGCTCGTCGCCGCGTGTACATCTACAAGCACGGCCCCGCAGCGGCGCCCAAAGGAGCTCCTGGAGCTGAGGGCGCTGCAGCAGGCGGAGCGGCTGGGGCTGAGGCTGCCCCAGGCAGAGCAGCAGGTGGAGGAGGACGCAAGCGGAAGCAGCCCGGCGCAAGCGGCAGCGTGCAGGCGGGGGGCCTTGCAGGTGATTGGCTCTGCAGGAATGGGCAGGCATGTCATTGCAGTGAGCAGGGAGTGATTGTCAGCACGTTGTGCGCAGTAGCGCACTGTGCATGTTGGTGCCTGGGGGTTTCGGAGCTGCTGCTCAGAGGCTGTCCTCTTGTGTGCCCGGCATGCGGTGTTCCCTCAAGGCGACACGCAAGTGGCAGTGGCTCGTACAACATTCCTCTCCTGCTTTGCTGGTGCTCCACCTTGTCGCTGCAAATACACACAGGCCGCTCGCCTCAGCTTGAGGTGATGCTGAAGGTGATGACCGAGTGACAGTGGCTGCTTGGGCATTGCTCACCTGCCATGGCCATGATGATGCTCTATCTTGTCTTTGCCATTTTGAAGGCCATATCACATAGACCGCTTGCCTCAGCTTGAAGCTGTGCCGAAGGTGTTGCTGAAATGGTAATGGCTGACTGGAGCCCTGAGATGTCCCTCGCTGCTATCTTGCTCCTCCACATTTCCTGTGCCGGTTCACACAGGCCGCTCGCCTCAGCTTGAGGTGGTGTTGGAGGAGATGCCCAAGTGGCAGCTACTGGTGGACGTGCTGACGGAGGTGCAGCAGCAGCGGCAGCAGTGGCGGCAGCAGGCGGAGCAGGCCAGGAAGGCACAGGCAGCATCAACAGCAGGATCAGGAGCAGCAGGGACACAAACAGCTGCAGCAGGGCAGAGTGCAGCAGCTGGGGCGACTTGGGATGCTGCGGAGGGGCAAGCTGTGGGCTTGGCAGCAGCCGATGGGGATGCTGGTGCAGGGGGGACGGGGCAGCTTGACGCCGCCACCTTGTCTCGGCTGTCCAGCGCGCCTGTGCTTGTGGTGGCGAGGGAGCCTCACATGTGCGCACAGCTGGAGCAGGTGGTGCGGCTGGGGGGCAGGGCGGTGATGCAGGTGAGAGGGTGNNNGTGGAGCAGGTGGTGCGGCTGGGGGGCAGGGCGGTGATGCAGGATGAAATGTTATAAGAAGTCCAGGTGCATTATGCGTTGAGAGAGGCAGGGCAAGGGGTGGCGTCGCTGGGGCAGAGTGGAGAGGCGTTGTGCGTGTTGAAGTACAGAGCAAGGGCAATCCTGCAAAGCCTAGGCTGCAACCGCAGCAGTGACTTGAGCTGTGCGACGCAGGGGCACGTAGGGGCAGTGAGCAGCAGGGGGGTTGCTGACTCGTCCCTGCCGTTTCTGGTGAACCCGCCCATGCAGGCGATGTTTGAAGCCTACCTGCTGACCAGCATGAGGGGCAGCGCCCTGGCAGGGGCAGCGGGAGGCAGCTCCGAGACCGGTCCCGCGTCGCCCTCTGCTTCCGGAGCGGCTGCCTCCGGCAGGACGGGGTCCCGAGGGCGGGGCCGAGGGCGGGGCAGGCGAGGCAGCAGGTGCGTGGAGCTGTGTAGGTGCAGAGAACCAGGGGGCAGGGCAAAACGCTTGTTTGCATTACACAGGGGGCTGCGCCATGGCAAGCAACATGTGCACAAGCAAACACAGTACCTGGGCGCTGCACCTCTGCAATGTAGTCCCCCGAACAGTGCGCTCAACGTGCACGTCATGCTAGTGCGCTCAACGTGCACGTCATGCTGGTGCGCTCAACGCGCACGTCATGCTGGTGCGCTCAACGCGCACGTCATGCTAGTGCGCTCAACGTGCACGTCATGCTAGTGCGCTCAACATGCACGTCATGCTGGTGCGCTCAACGCGCACGTCATGCTGGTGCGCTCAACGCGCACGTCATGCTGGTGCGCTCAACGTGCACGTCATGCTAGTGCGCTCAACATGCACGTCATGCTGGTGCGCTCAACGCGCACGTCATGCTAGTGCGCTCAACGTGCACGTCATGCTAGTGCGCTCAACATGCACGTCATGCTGGTGCGCTCAACGCGCACGTCATGCTGGTGCGCTCAACGCGCACGTCATGCTGGTGCGCTCAACGCGCACGTCATGCTGGTGCGCTCAACGTGCACGTCATGCTGAATCTGATGTATATGCTTCCCCCCCGCTCCCTTCGCCTGACAGCAGCGGATGGGCTTCCGTCCCGGACCTGCTGCAGCGCGGCCCCGCCCTGCGGCCCGGGGAGCAGCAGGCGCTGCGTCAAGAGGCAGAGAGGCTGGAGGACGCGAGAAGGGCGGCATCGGGGCTGGCATTTGTCAAGGTCAAGGGGAGGGGGGGCGGGGCGCCGGGCAGGGGCAGGGGCAAGGTTGGCAAGGCTGAGGACTCGGTGGCGAAACGGAGAGCGACGGGGGAGGGGGAGGATGGCGGGGCAGAGGAGGTAGGTGGCGTGGAGGGGATGAGGGAGTTGGTGCAGGGGGGCAGCAGCGGTGGCGGTGCGAGGGGCAGGCGCAAGAAGCGGGACGACTCGCCGCCGCCGCCACTGCACACGGCGGCAGCAGCGGCGGCGGCGGCAGGGGGCACTTCGCAGCAGCAGTCCTTCACTGCACGGCACGCGCCGCCTACCGCCAACGCCTCCGCTGCACCAACCGCCGCAACCACTTCGAATTCGAATTTAAACCGCAACCTCCCGAGCACCCCGGCCCCTGGTCAGGGCCCTGCTGGCATTGCCGCTGCCGCCTGCACTTCCTCAGCATCTGGTTGCCCGCTGCTGGAAGGGGTGCGGTTCCACGCCCTTGAGTCGAGGCAGGACGATGTACTGTGGGCGGTGCAGCCATCATGCGTCATCCTGTACGAGCCTGACCTGGCCTTCATCCGGCAGGTGTGCGCGAGGCGCTGAGGGAAGCCCGTGTGCGAGTCTGGTTGAGGTGCCAGCTTTGGTTCAAGCGGCCTTCACGTGATGTCATTGATTGGTTGAAGCATGGTGGCACAGATCGGAAACAAATAAGTTGCATTGTGCCCGGGTCCATTCCGGGTGCGCCTCTAGTCCTTGTTGGGCAAACGCCCTCCGCTTCCGCACGTGCACTGCCTTTCAGCCTTCGCCGCCTAACGCATGCTTCCCTTCCCACCAACACATTGTCACGCTCCTGTCCCATCCATCCCCCAACCCCCCCAGCCGATCCCCCAGCCCCAGCCCCCACCCCACCCCTCAAGCCCTGTTCCACCTTCCCCAACCTCTCCAGGTGGAGGTGTACCAGGCTGAGCGGCAGGGGGCGCCCTTGGTTGTCCACCACCTGACGCATGCACAGTCCGTGGAGTACAAGTCCCACGTAGCCTCGGTGGAGCGAGAGCGTCAGGCCATGTCGAGCCTCATCGAGTTCAAGTCGCACATCGTCATCCCCGTGGGGCTGAAGCCAGGGCACCAGGTGGGGGCAGCGGCGGAGGAAGGAGGCGGCAAGCGTGGCGCAGCACAGGGTTTATGAGCCGCATGATGTAGATGAGGAGACAGCAGGATGGGGTTGAGCCGACCAAGATATGTGCAGTTGAGAAATTTCAACCTGACAACCTTTGGAATATCCCGAGATTTTGCTCTCAGCTTGCTTACCCTCTCGTCCGTTCCTGCTGCTTAAGGGGGTTTGGCCCTTCAATGCAACCACCACCAACAAAAATAAATGCTGCATGTCCCCGCTCCGTGCCTGGGGGCGCCTGCAGCTGAGCGCCTGGACCCCGGACCCCGGCGCGGGCGACATCTTTGCCATGAACCAGATGACGCGGCACGGCGGTACAGCACCGGCGCGTACCGCCCCCCGGCGCCTGGTGGTTGACGTGCGAGAGTTCATGAGGTGAGGCATGTAGCAGTTGCAGGGATTGGGTGCCCCCATTGCAGTGCTGTACTGGCGGTTCAAGCTGCCATCGGTGCTGGCGCCAGCACTTTCACAACAGCAACAGAATGGAGCTAGTGGTAGGGCAAGTGGCAGCAGGTGCAAAGGGAGGTAGTTGCACCAACAGAGCAGATGATGCGGTCTGCGGAACAGCTGCCAGGGGCATGAGAGCTGATCACCAGTACGCTCATGGATTCATGTATGCACATGTGCCTGTGTCTGTGCCCGCTGCAGCGGGCTGCCCGCGGTGCTTCACCAGCGTGGCTTTGAGCTGCACCCGCTGACGCTGGAGGTGGGCGACTATGTGCTGTCGCCAGAGATGTGCGTCGAGCGCAAGGCCATCCCCGACCTGCACTCCTCGCTGGCGTCAGGAAGGTGCGCGGGCAGGGTCACAGGCTTTTGTAACGCCCTCCAAGTAACATACACGGCTACTGCCGGCCCGGCCCCCTGGAGCACTGCTCTGCCGTTGCGTGTTACGTGTTGCCATTGCGTGGGTTGTCCCATGCATCCATGATCACCCAGCCAAACGGCGCTCGTTCAAGCCGTGTGCTTGCTGTTGCGCATGCGCAGGCTGTACCATCAGGCGGAGGCGATGAGCAAGCAGTACAAGACGCCGCTGCTGCTCATCGAGTTTGATCCAGACCGTGCCTTTGCGCTGCAGGTGCGTGCGTGTATGCCAATAGCTGTGTGAGCTTGTTCCGTTTGCGGTGGTTGCGATGGCACTAGCTGCGCTGCGTTGCATCCCTTGGGTGCAGCTGCGGTCTTCAACACACCCAGTGCTTGACAACCTCTCCCTCTACGCCCGCAGGCGGTTTCCGAGCTGGGCGACGACATTGACTCGCGCAACATCGTGTCGCGGCTGGTGCTGCTGCTGCTGCACTTCCCACGCCTGCGCCTGCTGTGGTCCCGCAGCCCGCACGCCACCGCCGAGCTTTTCGCCACCCTCAAGTCCAACCAGGACGAGCCCGACCCCGCCACCGCCGCCCTGGTGGGCTTGCCCCCGGGGACCGCCCCTGGCTCCGCCGCCTCCGAAACCATCGTCAACCAGCCTGCTATCGACCTCCTCAGGCGCCTGCCGGGAGTAACAGACGCCAACTTCCGTGGCATCATGGCTGCTGCGGGTAGCCTGGCGGGGCTGGCTGACATGGGCGAGGAGGCACTGGCCAGAGCCATGGGCGGGCAGTCATTTGCAAAGCAGGCCAAGGCGCTGCACGACTTCCTGCACACGCCCTGCCCGCGTGTATGAGCAGCTGTTGAGGAATGTCCTCTGTGCGTGGTGCCTCTTGTATGAGCAGCACAGTACAGCCCATGTACGGCATGCCCTTGCTTGCACACAACGCACCACGCTTTCATCCAGGCCATTCGAGGACATATCTCCTGTCACCTGTGAATGCTGTTGACTGTGTCGTTGTGGAAGGCAATACAAGCAAACCCTAGTGGGGATCACTCACGATGTGTGCTTGAAAACTGCGTGAATACGCAACATCCGTCGCATTATCACCTTTGCCAAGGCCACGCCGACAATCGTGATCGCCTGATCGTAGCTCTGGCCATCCACACGCATGTTTCACCCGTTGGACCCCTTGTCCGCCGCGGAAACCGTGGCAGCAGCGCGATGCTGCATGGCGCATGGCCGGCAGCAGGGCCTGCCGCCGCTGCGCTTCAACACGATCATGCTGGAGGTAGGTAGGGCCCATGCAGCGTGGCACAGCACACCAACCGAGCACACATGCAAACTGCAGCCATGCGCCAGTGTGTGAAGCTCTCTTATGGGTAACTCCTGCACATGGGACATCCTTGCTACGCAAACCCTACTCTGCACCCATGCGAACCCACCAGGAGCCTGACAAGCCAGCTATGGTGGCGTTTTTGCAAGGCAAGGCGCCGCGCCCGCCCCGCCAGGCGCTCGCTGTGATCATCATACCCAGGTAACGAGTCTATCGCTTCGCTGGATTGCAGGTGCAGGTGTCCCATGGTCAGATCTGCCACAAGTTCTGGCACCAAGGCGCTTTGCAAGGGGTTCAACAGGGTTGCCTCGTTGCACACACCCAAGTCAGTGGATGTTCACGTGCAAGTCTCTCACCCCGCTTTCCACTGTCAAGCTAGCAGCTGCCCCTAGGGCACAGACACCGCCTTGCTTGTCATGAGGGGAGGTGCATTTCCCAGCAGGTTGGATTAGGGTTCTGCGGTGCAAGGCGCCTGCCCCCTCTGCCCTATAACTCTGTCTGATCACCTTGTGCTCCGTCACCCCACGACTGATTGCCTGCTGCTGGCCCGTAGGCTCAACACAGCTGCAGAGGCAATTGTGGAGCTGGAGGGACAGACGCCACGCGTCGTTGCCTGGACGCCGGTACGCCACTTGCAGACCATTGCTTAGCACGCGCAGCCCCACAGACCATTCACTGCCTTGAGTCTTCACCAGATGTGCATAGGGTGTAGCCTTGCCAGCTTCTCCGCAAGTCTGCGGCAGCTGGCTAGCACGAGTGCAGGTAGCATGTGCACCTGTCAGCAGCGGTGCGCTTGGGAAGGCGACTTGTTTGCCCCTGTTTTCGACTGTGTAGTCCTGGCTGACAACCCGCCCCTTGCTTGCTGCCATCTGCCCATGCACACGTTGGCCCGGACACCCTGCGCAGCTCGAGGGCGTGCAGCCGCTCACAAACTCCGATGACAACGCAGCGGTGGAGGTGATTGCCAAGTCAGACCCTCGCGTCATTGCCATCGTCAAGGAGCGGTACGGCTACGTAAGTCAACCAAGTTTGAGGGCCAGGGCGAGGTGCAAGCTCTTGTCCAAGTGGCCCACAGCTATGCTTAAGCAGTTTCAGCTGCAACTTCACCCACGTGCTCTGCTAGCCCTCACCCAAGCCCCTTATACACATGCTGCCTGCCTGCATTCCTTGGGTGTGACCCCGCTCCCAGATCTCCCCTGCCATGTATAAAGTGTGTGCTGAGCGCATGGTGTTCTTTGCCGCCTGCAAATCGCAGGACATGTCGCAGGTGATCGTTGACCCTTGGTCAGTCCATGGCGCGCCGCAGCATCTGCAGCATAAGCGCTTGATGCAGGTGCGAGGAGCGGCACGCAGCAGCAGGGAGAGGGCAGTAATCAGTAAAGGAAATTGCCACGCTGTTCCCACCGCTGCTGCTGCCCCCGCCGCTGCTGCTGCTGCTGCAGCGATGGTAACAAAGGTGTTGCTGCCGTGGCTCAAGTTCCATCTGTTGCCGATCATTGCGTTACACACTGTGGTGATGCCTGCTTGCCTCCCTTTCTTCTCTCCTGCTTCCCTCTCACCTCCCCAGGGCTTCTTCTTCCTGAAACTCAACCCCTTGGACAACGAGTACGCACACCCCTTGGTGAGGCAATGCACACACCGGCTTTCAACTGGACATGCATCCAGCGCATCAGTCCTTGGCATCAATCCATGCAGCTGTGCAACAGGCAACGTTTCATTTGTCGTGCTTGGCGCAGGCTGACTTGCGCAATGCTGCTTGCCTGCAGGACTTGACTGTCATCGTGGACCTCAATGAAGAGAAGGTGAGGCCAGTGCAGTGCCCGCAACAGCACTCAGCGGCAGCGCAGCAGCACACGTAGCTTATTACATGATACCAAAACTTTGCCTTCCACACCCTTAACATCTGGAGCGCCAAGCAAGTGTCACCCACAGCTGCCAACCACGCTTCTCTCCTTTCACAGTGTGTCTTTTGAACGCCTCCCCGCCTGCCTGTACCTCTCAGGTGGAGCAGATTGACCTTTACGAGGAGACCCCGCAGATCCCCACCGCCTGCCACAACTACCACCGCGACCTGCAGCGCGTTGGCTGGAGGCAGGAGCCCCCAAAGCCCTTGGACATCGTGCAGCCCCAGGTGAGTACCTGGGGCTGGGACAGGATGGAAGCTGGCTTCGAACACCAGCCAGTGCCACGCCCTGCTTTGGTTGCCGATTCCCTGCAAACAGTCTGTTTCTCACGCCCCACACCCTCTCCTCTTCCTCTGCATAAGACACATAATCCAGCATATGCTCCATGACCGGATGTGGTCTCCTCCGCCGCTGCCCATGCTTGCTGTGTCTGCGCTTATGCACTTCGCAGGGCCCCAGCTTCCATGTGGAGGGGCACCACGTGCGCTGGCAGAAGTGGGACTTCCGCGTCGGCTTCAACCCCCGCGAAGGCCTGGTGCTGCACCTGGTGAGCTGCAGGGCCTAGTGGTGGGAAGGCCTAGTGACAGAGGGTGGGACGACGAGGGTCTGTTTGCTGCACCTGGTGGGTGACAGGGATTGATGGCTGGAGTGCTTGTTGACACGAAAGTGGGGCTCGAAGGACATAGAAGTGCACCTGGTGAATGGCAGCGTGCAAAAGTGGAAAGCCCTTTCATGGGAAGGGAAACAAGCGCGAGAAGCTTGCCAAGGCGCTCAAGCCCGCCTGGTGTTGCAACAGCTGGGTGTGAGCAGTCGCTGCCGCAAGCAGCAGCCGCTGCGTATGGTGACGACAAGAGCCATGGCTGGGAAGGGGTGCAAAAGGGGGGTGGCTTCGGTGACGATTTGAATTGCTGTACGAGTAACTTATCAGCCATGTTTTGTTCTTAGGTTTAGGAACTGACAGGATGCTGTGGGTCGTGTCCTGCTGTATCTTCCCCCCCAAACAGGTGGGGTACGAGGATCAGGGCCGCATTCGGCCGGTGCTGTACCGTGCATCGCTGGTGGAGATGTGTGTGCCGTACGGCTCACCTGACTTCCCGTACACGCGCAAGGTATGGCAAGAGCGCAGGTCAGGGTGCAGCCGTCCTTGCAGGCATGTATCGAGGTAGAGCAGGCGCAACTGCCAGCGGTGATGCAGGGGTGGGGGCTGACCTCCCGCCGCTCCATTCCTGGGAATTACACAGCTCTGCGAACTCTGCCTTGCCTCCTGTGTCAGGTTTGCCAGGCAAAGCATGTGCAGCGGGTACCATCTATCCTCTGTACCCTACCACAAGTGGCCTACCTGACTTGGGATGTGCTGTCCCCTCTGCCTGCGTTTGTAGTGTGCGTTTGACCTTGGTGACTATGGGATGGGCTTCTCCGCCAATTCCTTGGAGCTAGGCTGCGACTGCCTGGGCACCATCAAGGTAGGACGCTCCAATACTTCCAAGCAACAAGGAGAAAAGCACTTCCTCTCCTGCCCGTCGGACAACAGCCAAACGCAAAATCAGGACGTTTCCCAGCCTTGCAATCCAAAAGTCTGGTACGCCAATGTTGGACCCTTGTACATGTGTGTCCGCAGTACTTTGATGCCGTGGTCAATGACGCCAAGGGCGAGCCGGTGACGATCAAGAACGCAATCTGCCTGCATGAGGAGGACGCAGGCCTGCTGTGAGTGGCATTCAATGATAGTAGCAGTAGAGCCGCGACCCCGGTTCCGCCGTGCCGTCGGCAGTGCGGCGGTGCAGTGGGTGGCACTCCAACAGCGGTGAACTGTAAGCAGCGGCCTTTCGTTCACTGTCTGTCGCTGTTGCTGCTGCTGCTGCTGAAGTGCAACGCTCTGGGGACACTGCCATTCACGGCCAAAGCCACTGATGCAGCGCTAGATCTGACTGTCAGGGACTGCCGCCGCTGTCGCACCGCACTGCCGCCTCTGCTGCAAGTTTTTGGGTTGTTGCTTTTTGATGAGAAGCGATGGTGAACCCCGCTTGCGTCTAATCAGGTGCATGCATCCCTCCACATTCTGGCGGTGACTGCAGCGCAGATGCACCCTTGGAACATTGCAGCACACACTCTGACCCACTGTATCCATTTCGCTGACCACCGTTCACTCTGCCTCTCATCCTAGCCCCCTGGTATCTGCATGCTGCCACATGCGTGCCGCCGCAGGTGGAAGCACTACGACTACCGCTCGTTGGCAGCGGAGGTGCGCCGGTCGCGGCGCCTCGTGCTGTCCATGGTGGCCACCTTCATGAACTACGAGTACTGCACGTACTGGTAGGTGGTATGTGACGCCTTGCTTGGAGCTACATAATGGGATGTGCTGCAGCAGGACTGTTTACTACTGCATGTACTGGTAGGCGGTGTTGGCCTGTTGTCAACGTCCTTGTGGCCTGGTTGCCAGCATCATGTCATGTCACTGACTGTCATGCATTTCTGTGCCTGTTTGCCTGCTTCTCGCAGGTACTTCTACCAGGATGGCAACATTGGTTACGAGGTGAAGCTGACCGGCATCCTCAGCACCCACCCCATGGCCAAGGGCCAGACGCAGCCGAGGTGCGTGCCATGCCCTGCGCATGCCATCAGGCTGCTTCTCACCCTAGGCTGAAGGCACGGAGCTATCAAGCAGCACACACCGCATGTCCACATGAACTGAGGTCCCCCCCTGCCTGCATCCCCTGCTGCTGCCACATGCCCTGCCACTGACATTGGGTGCAGGTACGGCACCCTGGTCGCCGAGGGATGCGACGCCGCGTACCACCAGCACATGTTCTGTGTGCGCATTGACCCCGCGGTGGATGACAGGCAGGGGGGCCGCAACCTACTAGTTTCAGAGGTAAGGGACAGGAGGAGGGAGGGCTTTGTGGCCTGTTCGCACGGGGGCTGTGTGAATCCTCAGTGGACCAGGAACCAGGGGGGTGCGACCTGCTGGTCTGCAAGGTGAGGGATAGGAGGGATGGGTTTGTGACGGGCGCAGAGAGAGAGAGAGAGA
>JAWZTI010000893.1:828-19052 GCA_039880955.1 Chlamydomonas urium
GCCTCCGCCTGCTCTGATGCTCCTGCCTGCTCTGATGCCTCCGCCTGCTTGGATGCCTGCGCTTGCCCTGATGGCGCCGCCTGCTCTGATGCCTGCGCCTGCCCTGATGGCCGCATCTGCTCTGATGCCTGCGCCTGCCCTGACGCCTTTACCTGCCCTGACGCTCCTGCCTGCTCTGATGGCCCCTACTGCTTTGTCATTTCAGCAGACTCGGCCAGGAGATGAAGGGGGTAGCCACATGGGGCTATGGCGGGGAGGCAGGAGGTACAGGGGGTGGGCGATTGGGGCGATGGCGGGAGGGGTAGGAAGGGAGGAGGTGGGCGGTAGGGTTAGGGTGCTTAGGGTTTTAAAGTCTGGGAGGGCTTTCCAATTCAGACCTCTGGGCGTACCTTTTCCTTTCTAAAAGCAGTGGGCTGATCATCGCTAGTGTGTCGCCTAGGTGAACATGTCACGACTACACTGCCTAGGCTGCCACCACATGCACGTGCCGGCCAGCGCACAGGGGTGATCCTGTTCTGCTCGGAACCTCTCTCCTGAGCGACAAAATGTTGCTGAGAGTGTTCACGATCGGAGTGTATTCCTAGGGAGGAGTGTGTTCTTGGGTGCTAACAAGTGTGCTCCTGGGGAGGAGTATGTGTTCCTGGGTGCTCAAAGTATGGACTCCTGAGTAAAAGTATGATCTCCTGAATGACAGCATGTCCTCGTGACCGGGAGCGTGATCAGCCTTGCTGCGCTCGATTGACTAACGCCTTCCTGACNCCCCCTTTCTTCGTGCATTGCGCAGGCCTACACAAACTCCTTCTTCCACCAGCGTATCTGCAAAATCCTGCCGTTCAGGTCCGTCATAATCATGATACTATAAGTAATCATTCATAAACGTGATAATTGACAGTTGTTTCTCTGACAGATGGTCAGCACTGAAATGTTTCACCCCGCACTTGGGACTGCTCCACTGCTCACATGTTCACATGTTCACAAATGTGCGGCGCTGCAGGTGCACATGGGCGTTGTCGCTGCTGCTTGCCCATGCAGCAATGCCCAGCAGCGCCCTGTTGGGCCACATGTGCGGAGTGGTGGCAGGGCTGCTGCATGCGCATGTCATCACGCCAGGTGTGGACGGGGTTGTGAACGTGGCTGTGATGGGCTGTGTATAGGTGACGAGTCATAACAAATCTCCGCCTGGGCATGTGTGCAGATCCCCAGGACGTGTGTGTTAAAATTTGATTTCAGTGTGGATAGAAGTGTGGAGCGCTGAGCTGAAGGAAAGATTGGTGCTGCTGGTGCACACGTCGACAAAGAGTGGCGCACACTGGTCACACTAGTGGCTTGTCACAAGTGATGCAACAGGTGTCGTACGGTATGACTCAAACCTATCATGGCCTCTTTTGCCCCTCTGCTGCAGTTGGCCTGCCTGGTGTGTTCAGTCTGTTTCGCTGTCGTGCATCAGCGGCAGACCCATACAACGCAGCGGATGCTGAGCATCTGGCAGACCTGGATGCTGCAGGGGGGGCTGGTCGCGGGAGGCAGAGGAGGAGGAGGCGCTGGCAGTCGTGAGGGCTGTGGCGCGCCAAGAACCTGGTGGCGCAGGTGAGTTGGGGCTGAACTAGTGTTCAAGGGATAGGGGTTCGCAGATGGCTGTCCAGCCAAGCCTGCACCGTGCTTGAAAGAAAGTAAGAAAGAAAGACTACGCCCTTGGGCGTGGGTTAAGGAAGGGAATGCACCGTGCTTGAGCTGATGCTGAGCACACGGCAGGGAGTGGCGGCAGGCTTTCGCCTGAGCCCATTCCTTTCCTTAACCCACACCTTTGGGCGTAGTTCTTTCTTTCTTTCTTTCTTTCTTTCTGATGCTGAGCCGGACCTGCCTTGTCTGCTTCTCTGTTCTGCTCTGTGCTTGCAAGCAAGCAAGCAATTGCTAACGCTCTCTCCTGTGCGCACATGCTCAACCCCGCAGGCAGCGCTGGTGGCTGCGACGACAAAGGCCTGCTTGTGGCTGATGGCTGTGCAGAATTAAAGAGCATAGGACCATTAATGGTCCTGGACCATGCATTACGATTCCAATGGATTCGGATTCTAATTAAGGAAGGGGCTATAGGCCTGAGTTGGGCTTTCATGGAGCTGTGACCGGCCATGCACCGGTGCCTTGATTTAGTTTGCATAAATGGTACCTTGATTTAGTTTACATAAATACAGATATATCCCATTTGCTGGTCTCAGGGTTATGTGCCGTTCCCTGGCACCCACAAGGCCGGTATATGACTCACGCATTGCTTTCCTGATCCAAACTCATGCCCGGAAGGGAGCATAGCCCATCCCAGGGAGTACTGAATTGTGCGCCAGCATCCACTGAACAGCAACGCTATCATAAGGTCAAAGAGAATTGCTGCCACGCGTAACAGGCCTGAATGGTAAGGCATTGCAGGTTGCGGGGGGGGNCTCCAACGCACGACCTATCCTGCCTCCTCATGGAAAAAGGGTTCTCTGCGCGCCTGCTGCCGGTTATACCGGTGAAGGTAGCAAGAAAGAAAGAAAGAGATACGCCCTGAGGCGTGGATAAAGGAAATCCTCCCAAGGTCAATGTAGCAAAGCCAGTGCCGGGCATGTTGACGCAAGCGGTGTGTTCACGTGAACCTTTTGGTGGCAGGGTCAGGCAAGACATTGCTAGGATGGCAGCTGCACAGCTGCAGGCAGCTCGCAGGGCAGCTCACAGGCTAGCTAGGGGCTTTCAGCGATGTGTGTGCCCTGGTGGCGCTCTATTGCTGTACTCAGACACCTGTCTAGACCCACTTCAAGGCGAAGGCGTGCTTGGGTCAGGCGCAAATCCATGATCATGGTAGTCATGACTACCCTGCTGAATGAAAACGATGAAGGTCATACAATCTGAGCCGTAGGTTTGAGGAATCCTCTGAGAAGCATGATGGCTTGGGACCCAGACCTGCTAACGAGGGGCGCCACCACAGACGCCGTGGTAGCTGGAGGTGGCAGGTCGGTGCGCAGCAGCCTGACAAGCACAGCTGCAGCTGGGAGCGAAGCCGCCCTGACACGACAAGCAGGTGGGTGGCACTCCTCACAGGCGCAGGTTCAGCTGTAATCGATTAGATATCTGCGTCGAGACGCCCTGACGGGACAGCAAGCGGCAGTGTTGCCGGCGCAGCTGTGGCTTGGTAACGGCGTAGACGTCGCCCTGACAGGCAGAAGGGCAGCAAAGGACCCAACTGTGATCTGCGTCGAACCACCCTGGCAGGACGGTGAGTGAAAATGTCACAGGCGCAGCTGCAGGAGGAACGACATGTGGCGCCCCTGACAAGCAGGTGGGCGGCCCTCCTCCTCACAGGCGCAGCAGCGTATCGATGGCCTCCCTACACATGGGGCACTGCAGCGCAACACCAGGGCAGGAGGGCAGTGCAACAGCGGTTACGTTTAGTCAAGGGCAAGCAAGGGCACGACGTGGCCGCAGGGCACCAGCACCGTCTCTTGAGGATGGTCCAGGCACACCACACAGCATGCGTCATTGTTGCGGCGCCTTGATCTGCTGCTGCTGCAAGCTGTTGCAGGTGTTGCAGGTATTGCAAAGGGTGCGGGTGTTGCGCCTGCTGCATGGTTGTGAGATGGGGGCATGGTTGTTGGCTGGGAGGTGGAGACTGGCATTGAGGGGACAGCGGCTTGGCATTGTGTGACGGGGACTGGGAGTGGGGGTTGGCGCGAGGCTTGCATCGGCGCATATGGCGCAGGGAGCGACGCTGTCGGGGCGCATGCTGCATGGCAGAGGGACACCAGCCAATACCTCTGCGGGCGCTGCTGCTGACTGCGAGTTCTCACTGAGAACTTCTCAGCATGCATTCAGGGGCTGCAAGACACAGACCATGCGCTCTGCCAAGTTGGCAAGCACTGGAAGCACACATGCTCGCATGCATTCTGCGAGCTCCTGGCCGGCATCGAGCTTCTGCACGCACCAGTTGTATCGTCCTGGGCAACGTCCTCTTCAGCTGCGACCTGAGACATCGGTTGCTGGCAAGGATCCTGAGACACGGCACCCTTTGGTGTTGCAAGCGCCATTGCGAGAAAACTGGGCTTGATCCTGCACACTTCGTGGATTCTGAAACGGAAATGTAATTCAACTCAAGCGTGTTCCGGCGTCGTTTCACCTCAGAAACTGCGTGCAACTGTTATAGGGTGAAAACCCATCACCCATGGCAGCTGCGAGTAAAAGGATACGATTTGCTCACGTACATACTGTACAGCAAGCGCAGCAAATGAACAGGGAACAGAGAAGAGTAACAAGGCTGACAATTCAGAAGATAAATCGCTGCCAAACGAAGCAGGAAGCAAAAAGTCGGATCCAGTGCATGCCTGCGCCTCAAAGCAAGCGCGGGATCAACGCCTCACTAGCCTCACAAGACCGCTGGATGAGCGGAGGCGGATTTCAGTTCACACAGCGCCAGCAAGGCACATGAGTTCCTGTGTGGATCCCATGGCTCCCAGGTACAAAGGCGGTTTCGGAGTTGATCCCAGTCCCTGGAGGGAATGGCTCACAGGCGCAGGTGCAGCACCGCATCGATGGCCTCCCTACACATGGGGCACTGCACAGCAAAGGGAGGGGAGGGAAGGGCTATGTGGGTTGATCAGGGCAATGCCCCTTCAGTCGGAGAAGCAACGCTTCATTCGATCATTTGTACCGCACATGCTGTCAGTGACATACATCAGGTGCCTTGGGGTGAAATGACAGAGGGGCGCAGGCCTCACGCAAGAAGGTTGCGCTGCTAGCGCTGCACATTCCAGCGTCCCTGCCATGCCTGATGCGTTATCAGTGGCAAGTTATCATTGATAAGGGACCAGTGGCCGCTCAACCTTTCATGAGTCAACCTCGTGCCAGTCACCCAAGTCCCCTTCGCTACCCTCACCTCGTTCTTCGCCTCCTGCACCTCCTCGCAGCACCCAGCGCACAGCACGACGTGGCCGCAGGGCACCAGCACCGTCGCTTGAGGGCGGTCCAGGCACACCACACAGCACGCGTCGTCGTTGCGGCGCCTGGGTCTGCTGCTGCTGCTGCTGCTGCTGCTGCTGCTGCTGCTGCTGCGAGCTGTTGTGGCTGTTGCGGCTGCTGCAAAGGGTGCAGATGTTGCGCCTGCTGCACTGTTGCGAGATGGGTGCACAGGCGCCGGCTGCATGGGTGCTGGCTGAGAGGCGGAGGCTGGCGCTGAAGAGGCCGCAGGCTGCCGTTGGATGGAGGGGAATGGGAGTGGGGGTTGCTGCGAGGCTTGCATTGGCGCATATGGCGCAAGGAGCGACACAGTTGGTTGCGCCGCTGGCAGCAGCGTGGAGTGCTGCCCGAAGGCCGCTGTTGTCGCTGCTGTCATTGCCGTTGTTGCAACTGTTGTTGCAGCTCGTGACGTTGCTGCTGCTGCAGCTGCTGCTCCAGTTGTTACAGTCACCGCAACAGGTGCAACGGGGAGCAAGGGACAACTGGCTGCGCCGTGTTGCCTCTCCGCTTGCTGCTGTAGCTGCTGTGGCCCCACCTGCCCTGGTGCCCCTGCCTGTTGCGATGGCCCTGGCTGTGCTGATGCCCACACCTGCCCTGATGCCCCCGCCTGCTCTGATGGCCCTAACTGCCCTGACGTCCCCGCCTGCTTTGCTGTTTCAGCAGCCTTCCCTGCCTCCCCTGCTCCCTGCACCTGACCCTTGCCCGTCTCCTGCACCTGGCCCTCCTCTGTCTCCCCTTCAGCTGCGTGAGCCCGACCCTGCCCTGTCCCCTGCGCCAGAGGCTGCCCCGCTTGCGCCTGCCCCTTTGCCGTCTCCTGCACCAGACGCTGCCCTGCTGCCTTCTGCTTGCCTTTGTGCTTCTTCCCCTTTGCCTTGGCTGCAACCTTCTGCTTCTCCGCCTCCTCTGCCGCAATCAGCTCTGCAGCAATGCGCGCTGCCTCCTGCTCCTGCACTGCTGATGAATCCGCAGCTGGCAGCGCCTTGGCTGCCTGCACAGCAACAGAAAGGCATGTGGGACAGTCATGAAGGGCTTCTTTGATCGGGTTCCACGGTTCCACGGTTCAGGGCCATGCCACTTTCTTTCTCTCTTCTTTTCTTTCGTGTAGGCAATCAGGCCTGGGCAGGTGAGCAGCGACTTGAATGGGCCTTAGTGGCGCTGTTAAATGCACATGGGAACACAAGGCACACAGTGGCAACACACAGCCAACGCATCTGACTCGACACCCAACACATTGCCATTCTTCCACCTGCCACGAGTTTAGCCACCAGCGGCAAGCTCCGTCATCAAACGCTTTGGCACACAGCCCCACACTGTTTGCCTCAACACCTGGCAGCGCAGATTCTCCTCACCTGCCACTGCTTCAGCACCCGGCGCATTGCAACAGCAGTAAGGTTGTCTGCGTGGGACAGGAACGTCTTGTTTTGGCAATCCACAGTCTTGGGGTCCGCCCCAGCCTGCAGCAGCATCCGCGCGACGCGCGCCTTGACTGGAATCTCACCGCGGCTGCATTTCACGACGTAGAAGAGCGGCGTCTGCCCCTTCGCACCCCGCACGTTGGCATCCGCCCCTGCCGCCAGGAAGGCGCGCATGCACGGCTCATTCATGTAGACCGCCGTGGGCCAAAGCACCGAGCCAGCGCCGCTACCGCCGATGCCGACGCTGCCGTTCACGTCCGCGCCGGCGGCTAGCAGCACTGCTGCGATGTCTATGTCGTTCCTCTCCACCGCACGCTGCAGGGGCGTCCATCGCATGCCCGTCGTCGGGCACAGCCCCGCACCAGGCTGGGGCGCGTTCACGTCACCACCACACGCCAGCAGCATGACGAGTGCGTTGGCGGTGCCGCTGGCTGCACAGGCAACCACGCACGACTGTTGCGACGTGTCGATGATGACCAGGTTGGGGTCTGCACCATGAGCCAGCAACGTCTCAACCATTCCATCGTGCTGCTGCATCACCGCCTGGCCCAACAGGGAGTCGGCGGCAGTGAAGTGTCCGCTGGAGGGGCAGACGCAGGTGGTGTTAGGGTCAGCGCCTGCTGACAGCGCGATGTTCATGCGCTCCACGTCCTTCTTCAACACAAAGTCCATCAGGTCTTGCTTGGAGGTGTGGGAGGTGTTTGAGGTGGCTCCTGTCGGGCGGGTGCTCAAGCTTTGACCTTCCTGCAGCAGTGAGAGCGGTGTTGTGAAGGGCATTAGCAGAAGTGTGCTTCACACTATTGGCTCTTGCGGCGGTGGGAGTGATACAGTGAGGGGTTTTGATGCGTGCGACGGTGGTAATGCTGTTGCGAGGGGCTTTGATGCTTTGGTATTGCGAGGGGGATTTGTCCCTGTGGCGGTGGGAGTGGTGTTATGAGGAAGGACGCTACTGCTGACGGCAGGGGGCGTAACACTGTGAGGGGCTCCGGTAATTGCTCGTGTCGTCTAAGGGGATACTACAGCTATTCCCTGAGACTACAGCAAGAGGATTCATGTTGCGAGGAGCGTCGACGCTGCGCCTGGCAGAATTCCCAAGGGCGCAAGGGGGAGTGCAGGCGCGCTGAGGCAGGGTGAAGGTGAGCCTGGGTGAAGCAACGTTCCGGTAGGTTAAAAGAAAGAGAAAGGAAGAAAGAAAGAAAGAAAGGGGCAGCATACCAGTAGGTGAAATGGCAAGGCTGTGACCTGCGCCTCAGCTCGGACAAAGAGGTCGAAACGGACACACGCCTTGGACCACAAAGCAGTAGGCTAGAAACAAAGAGGAAGGAAAGGCGTGGCAACATGCGTGTGCAAGGGCAATCCCTTTTCCTCACGCCCCTCCGCTGGGCCCACTGAGCCCGCAACATGCGCGCACCTCTAGGAGGCCACTGATGTGAAGTGCCATGGCGTCCAGCAGCAGCCTGAAGCAGCGCTTGTAGTCCTCGGCCATGGCAAAGGCACCAGAGGGATCCTCGGTGCTCCACTGCTGCAGGGCGTCCCAGTAGGCGCGTGCTGCGACGATGACAGGCATCTCCGGTTTCCACTTGGTCCCTGCCACCAGGCAGGCGCCGGCCTTGAGCAGCATGCGCACAATGCTGCAATCGCCGTTCTGCGCGGCGATACACAATGGTGACCGCAGGTTGCACGGCTGCGCGTTGGGGTCGGCGCCATGGTCGAGCAACAGCTGCACCGCCTCGGCCCTTCCGGCCACTGTCGCGGCCATGAGGGTTGTTATATCAAAATCGCCGCGGTCGGAGTTGGCTGTGACAAGTATATTGACGTTCATACCAGAGCTAAGATGTCTTTGTAGGGTTGCAAGGTCGCCGATGAGGGATGCCTCCAACACATCAAACTGCGCCTGCGTCACCCCCTGTGATGGCTGCGACAATCTGAACAGGCTTGGAAAAACGCCACCTGCAGCGCCGTCAACACATGTACATGTGGACACCGCAGGCTTGGGCTGAGTGCATGCTGCATAGCGCATAGACGCCTTTGCAAGCCACCCCTCCTGGTTGCTTTAGGGCTTCAAGAAACAGACCATGCGCTCGGACCGCGCCAAGCCGCTGGCAAACAATGGAAGCATGTATGCATGCATGCTGCAGCGAGCTGCTGGCCTGCCGCGATCTTCCGCGCGCACCAGGAATGTCGTCGTCCTCCTGGCACACTGACTGCTGCTGGCGACGATCCTGAGCCGCGGCATGCTGCTGCTTGTTTCGTGTTGCGGACGCCATTGCGCAAGCAATTGTGCGTCTGCCCATGTTCCTACATGCGACGTGTTTAAACTGCACACACTTGTGGGAGTCCCTTTGAGTTCATGAATGTTGTGCGGCTGCTGTACATATCCCTGTCCCAGTCTCCTGAGCTCATGGACTTTAATGACGTCCTGACCGGATCTGCAAGCAGGCGTCTAAGCGCGAATCAAGCACAACAACATTGTGACTCTCTGCATCGGATACCTTGGCATGGCCAGTCCAGGGCGTGGAGCAGACCAGGACAGGCCCAGTCTGCAGACGGCCAGGACAAAGTGCTTGTGACGCGGTGACTCATCGCCCACGAGGTTAGCAGTGAGAACTTTTTCACTGAGGACGCCTCACTTGATCCACAGCATGTGCGGCCTGACCCGCGAGCACACACGGACCAGCACACAGGTAAATGAATGCTAGAACTTTATGGGTGTGCAAGGGCTGACCCTCACAACCGCTGGCATGGATGGGCGGAGGCGTACTACATGTTGCGTGCTCTTAATGACCAAATCGATGAATGGATATGAGGCACGTTCATAAACGTGGGTGCCGTGATTCACACCACTACCACACTCTCATTCTGCGACATAGCTTCTAGATGTGTGTTGCAGTGGAAAACGCATCAAGGCATCCGCCCATACACAATTACAAAACGGTCACAAATTGCGACACGCAATCATTTGGCACAATAAGCAAGCACACGCGATAATTGGCCAAGCCTACACGCAAACACACTGCCCGGTTGAGCCGGCTGCACAGCTAGTTTGATGCATGACAGGGCTCACTCAGTCAGCTTGCAGCCTGTGGGAGTCGGGCAGTGCCATCGCCTGTGCCCCAGTTGTACCCGAGAATCGTGAGCGCACCAGCCGCTCTTACTCTGCACAGCGATACGCCATGTTGCTTCCCAGCGCCAATGGCCTGCGGCACTCTCAACCAAGTAACCAAGTGAAACATGTACAAAGCACCTTAGTTCCCTTGAACTGTCAGTCTATGGCCCATCCTTTGCGCGCCCAGCACTGTGCGCCCTGTTTTGCAAAGCTGCCCTCTGCCGTGCACCGTGTCAGCAACTCAGACCTTGCCCGACTGATTGCAGGGCTGCTCTCCCATCCCGGCGATGCAGGCCATGCTGAGCGCTCAGACGTTGCGTGCCTTCTTGCGGAGCTGCTCTACCTGCAGCTTGGCAAGAGGGGAGGTCGGGGCAGGGGCAGGGGAGCAGGGAAGGTCAGTGGCACTAGGAGCAATGCATGACAGGAACCAAAACCCGGCACCAAGCATACGGGTTACATCAGGTTTCTAAACTACATGCAACACCACGTTGCAACAACCTGCTCAACCTGGGATTACTGCAGTGCTTTCATAAGTTGAAGAGGCTATCATTACGGAACTCAAACCCTTGCAGAAGCCAGGACCCAAACCATAGTGTCAAAGTTGCACCGTTGGCCTGAAATGCTGGGCTGACCACCCACCTCGTTGTGGACGGGATCAGCGTGCGACGCCCAGCGCTCGACATACCTGCAGCAGCAGGCAAGCAGCAGTACGCAATGGTAATCACGCAGTGCTTGTGCAGGACGATGAGGCGCGCTCCTGTGATGAAGTCCCTCACACTATCAACGGCTGCTGCTGGCACAAGGAAGCCCCGACACTACGCAAGACGTCTTTTTTGTTGTTACGAAGGCAACTGCGTGTTGGGCCCAATCAACCGCAGCATGAGAGCTGCCACATGGAAGGCAGCAACTTGTGATTGCGATGCTTGCCCCTGCACCGCCTGTTGCATGACAGCAGCAAAGCTGCACGCTTTCCTTCCAAACCAAAGCCCCGCCCATCAGTTTTTCCCTGTCACATGACCCAGCCCAGCCCCCTCCGCAGGCCATGAAATGTACTTGCCCAACCCCTGACTATGCACCAGCGCTCTAGCATTGCCCACTGCTGCACACACTTCTTCCAAGCCCAAACCGCGTCCGCCACTTTTTTCCTCTATATCCTTATCCCAATCCGTACTGTTTCCCCTTCTACAGCCCAACAACAACTTACTTGGCCATCTCCTCGTCATTCAGCAGCGCGCCGTCCAGCTGCTCGCAGATCTTGGCCTCCTGCATGCCCACACCGATGAACACAATCTCCTGGCGCCTGTCGCCATAGTCCGTGGTGAGGTCAAAGTCCTATCCCATGGGGTCAGCAAGGAGCAGCATGGTCAGGTCAGGTCATAGTCCTGTTTTGAACAATGAGCAAGGAGCATTCTGCAAGCCAGCGAGAATCAGCAGTGCCTCGAAAACAAACACACTGCAAGGCTCATGTAAGCTTACCTACAACCTTGGCAGAGCTGTGGCTACATCTTGATCCTGGCAGGGATGCTGTAGTCGCACCTGATTACCAATCGGCGACCGCCACCCACCACTCGCTGAACAACCTTTCCTTCGGTCAACCCTCAAACTTTCAAGCCAGCCACCCAGCTCGCCTGCACCACCATCTCACGCTGACGAGGATCCTCGGGCCAGTCCTCATCTGGCACTGCCACGCCACCACTCATTCTCGCTCCTGTCAACCATCACACATGCTGCACTGAAACCCAGTCCCCTCAAAACAAGTCCTGCAGCTCACCTGCACCTGGGCCCTCCAACCAATCCTTTTCCAGCACCGCCACCCACCGATCGCCATCACCCCTAATGAATTTTACTAAATCCACATCTGAACCAAGTCCCCTCCAAACCCTATACCCCCCCAGCTCACCTGCACCACGACCTCACGCTGACGAGGATCCTCAGGCCACTCCTCGTCTGGCACTGCCACCCACCAGTCGCCCTCGTCCCTGATCTCAAAGTGCTGCCCCGCATGCGACCAGTAGTAGGCAGTGGTGTGGCTGTTGCTCATCCACATGAAGCCCTTGGAGCGCAGCACTGCACAGAAGTGGAGGAAGGGTGGACAGGTGTGAGGGGAGAAATGTGTAGGCGAACGGGGTTTGACCAGTGAGCAAGCATGGCTTGACGGCCTAATGAATGGGCAATCGCCGCGATTGAAGTGCCACACGCAGTACCTTGCCCTCACAAGTGACAAAACCCTGCTGCACCGAAAGCATGCGCCGGCGCAGACCATGCGCCACCCACCCGTCTTGATGGGCGTGTCACCAACTGAAGGCGCCTCCCCGTCGATGGCCTGGTTGTGGGTAACGGGCAGCCACTTGAGCACCATCTCCTTGAGCCTGTGAGGGGATAGCAGCATGCAGGGGGCTCAACACACCCTTCCTACAGAGCGAGAGACGGTGAGCGAGCGAGGGCGGCAGACAGAGAATGCGAAAGGGAGGGAAAGACCGTACAGCAGCAGTTCCCTGGGGCCCAAAGCACCGCACAAAGAACACCATCGCGGTTGAAAGGCATGTGAGATGCATGACTTCCCATGGTTGACAAAAAAAAACCATTCTCGCGTTGCCAGGCCCTCCACCCCCTGGCGCCGGCGCCCCCGCACCTTGTAAAGCCCACACCAACGCCCTCTCCGTCCCCTCATTGCGGCCCCTAGCCCCCGCACCTGAGCCCCTGCTCCTGGGCCCCCCTCCTACCTCTGAGGGTGGAATGGCCTGCGGCGTGCATACACAAAGCTGCGGATGCCGAACCTCTGCGCTGCCCTTGTCTCCGCATGCTCCTTCTTGTGGCCGCGGTCATGGTGGTGGTGGTGGTGGTGGTGGCCATGCTCGTGCCCATGCGCTGCGTCTCCCTCAGTGCGGCAGATAGCGCAGTCCTCGGTCGCGCCGTGCTCGTGGCCGTGCTCGTGCTCGTGCTTGTGGTCGTGGTGGTGGTGGCCGTGGTCGTGGTCGTGGTCATGGACGCACGCCTACAGCGTGCAGGAGCAGAGTGGGGAATCGTATAAAGCGAGACAGCACCCTGTGGTGCTTGCTCGTGACCTCATCGCTTGGTGTTGTGATCATGGTCACGGTCATCATGGCAACTACACAGGTACACTTGAAGTGTAACTCTTCGCTTCCACAGCCTGCTGCTCTGCGCTCTCCCCCAACCCTGCACTGTCGCAGCGTCACCACGCCCTAAACTGCAGCCGTATTGCTTGCAGTTGTGATGCTTTTTGTGCACAGTTGTGATGCTCATGCGCTCTAGCTCCCTAGCCCACTGCCCAGACCTTCACGCCGCTGCGCTGCTTCAACACACTGCATCCTCGTACCCTACCTTGCAGTCGTCGTGCTTGTGACCATCATCCGCATGGTCATGCTTGTGCTCATGGTCATGATCGTGGTCGCACGCCTACGGTGTGGGACGACAAGAAAAGTTTGACGATCTGAGATGAAGCGCTACAGTGTGTGCTCGCAACGGTGCTCGTGCGCGTGCTCATGCCCCTGGTTATGGTGACGATGCTCTTGAACACATTTGCGCGGGGCTCCAGCCTTCCTCAACACGTGCGTGGGAGGCTTCACTTCTCCCCCTCCCCCTGCACACCCCTCCTCGCCTCCCTAACCCACCACACCCTACCTTGCAACCATCGTGCTTGAGGCCATCCTCCGCATGCTCATGCTTGTGCTCATGGTGGTGGTGGTGCTTGTGCTCCTTCTCCTGCTTCTCCTGCAGGGCCTTGGCAGCTGCTACGGCGCCACGGTGCTGCCCCTCCACGTTCAGCTTGGCCATAACACCGTTGGACGCACTGCCAAACAGAGTGTCGATAGGGATCTGCAACAGCAGCAGCAGGTGCAGTGCCATGGCAACCATGACAGCAGGATTTGTAAGCTGCCAACAGCCCTGGGCTCATGGCTGCTGCCTGCTGCTGAGGCTGTTGGCTCCTGCCAATGCATAACAGACTGCTATCACCAGCTCGCAAAACACGACCAGCCCCATGATGCCTGCTACCCAAACAGCATCACTGTTGCTTTGGTTAGCCTGTTGAACGTCTCGACGACACAGCAGCCACCCCGCCGCACTCCAACAGTGCCTTTGCAAAGCACACACACCACTGGGCCCTTGATGTGCACTGACCTTGCCGTTCTGGCAGGGCATGACTGTGGCCAGCGGGTTGAGGCTGGAGATGATGGCGATCAGCTGGTCCAGCTGCTCCTGCTTGGGCAGCATGTCGGTCTTGTTGGCAACCACAAAGTCTGCGCACTCAACCTGCAGAAACAGGTGCAAGAGGTAGGAGCACGTCGAGGGAAAGGCCATGATGGGTGAGCGTGTCTTTGCTTGGGCAGCATGTTTGTTTCGCCGGCCATCACAAACTCCGTGCATTCAAGCCGATCTCGCACAGGGCCATTGGTGCGCACCGACGCGTGCAGGACGGCAACCTTCGTTACCCTTCATCACCCAACTGGACCTTCATTAACAGCCATGCCCTGGCCCTCGTGCTCCTTCAACATGTCAGCGGGTTCCGCCCATGGCTCCAACCATGCCCCTTCGCCTTTCCCTGAGTTCCAAGGCCCCCTCTTATGATGCCAGCGGGTGCCCACAGAATGGGGCTCAGGTTGCCACCACCATCCTGAGCCCTACCCAATTCTCTTCCGCCCTCCTGCAACACACCTGCTCCACCAGCAGGTCCACCACAGGCCTCAGGTTGCCGCCCTCGCCCAGCTCTGGGCGGCTGGCCAGCGGAGCCCTACGAAGCACAGCAGCATAAACCAGGCGCAAACAGATAGCTATTCAGTAAGCATATGCCGACCTTTCATAACCTCACAGCCAAACCCAGATTACTGCAGCTGTGCTGCAGCGCTCCTCCATGTAACACCCGCAGTTACAATTGTCGCCTGTTCGCGGCTGTCAGCAGCTCACCTGCTCGCATAGTCAGTGATGAAGGTGCCGGCGTCAACAACGGTGACCAGCGTGTCCAGGTCCAGGCGGTCCATCACAGGGTTGCCAGCAGTGCTGGCCTCAGCAAACTTGTCGCGGATGTTCTGAGGCTCAGCGACGCCGCTGTTCTCCAGGATGATCCTGTGAGCAGGTCATGCATGCATGCCACAGGTGTGCTCGGTGTTGCAACCCTAGAGCGTTACACCTGAATGACTGGCAGGCAATCCAAGCATGCACCAGCAGCAGAGTGACCGATGCACCGACTGCCGCACCTTGCGTAGGGCTCGCCGCGCTTGTCCGCGAGTGCCAGCACCTTCTCAAACGAGGCGAACAGCTCATCCTGAAGGGTGCAGCCTGCATGAGAAGGGCAATTGGACCAGGCGGGGCGCTGTTGGCGTGCTTGGCGCGCAGGCGTGGTAACCCCACCAATGCGGCCTATCCTCCCGCGACGCACATGCGCAGCCGTTCTGCAGCTCGATCGTGTCCGCCAGATCGGCTGTGCTGTTGACCTGCTCGCCGCGGGCGCGGTTGCGGTCATTGCGCACAAGCTTGGCATCAATGTTGATACTGGCCACGTCGTTCACAATGCAGGCGATCTTCTCCTTGCTGTTCTCCAGCACGTAGCGCAGCAGCGTCGTCTTGCCTACGGCGCGCGATTGCAATCTCAGCAACAAGTGCGCCATGCATGGCCCCAGTGGGCATGCCTTCGGGCACCCACCTGCACCAAGGAAGCCGCTGAGCATGGTAACCTTGGTCTTTGAGGCCGCCATGGCTGCTGCTGTGGATTGGCGGTGGGGACACGAACCTGCAGGCTGAACGTGGCTCTGCCTTCTTCACACCTCCTCCACACCGAGGTAAACAAGTCGACTTCTCACCAGCTCTGGACACTACTTCACCTCGCACACGAAGCGCCGCCAGCGCCGTGCTCAATTCATCGGCGACGAGCTGTGAAGCCAAAGCAAGCGATCCATCCACCGGTCACATGACTGCTTGAACCGAACATTTTGGCGCACCTTGAGCAGCGGCGATGAGACCAGGGCAGCCGGTGCCACCCTACCCCGGCTACGGGCCACGTTTGGGCGAAGAGTGAGCAGCCCTGGCCAGCCAAATTTGCCAGCGCGCATGCCACCAACGTCCGGAGATGCGTGCCCGGCCAAAGGGGGAGCGGCCCACGCTGGCTGCGACGCACGCTGACGCTGTGTGCCTACCCACATCGCTGCACCCCTCAGGCTCTCGCTCACCGATGTGGAGTTGAATTCCGGGTCTGGGCCTGCAGGAGGTACCCTTCCCTGGGGGACAGCAGCGTCAGTAGCACCAGGCACCGGACCTCGGCCACACAACCCATTTGCAGCCGGAGGGTCGCTGGCAGCTTTTGCTTCTCAGGCCTATGCGCCACAGGGCGGCTTTGTGGCGCCGCCGCCGTACAGCATCTATGGCCTGAACCTGACCTCGGCACAGCCTTTGCAGCAGCAGCAGCAACCTGCCATGAGGTACGCCGTATCGATTTCTTACCTTGGGCTCCTGGGATCCCTGTGACCCATTACCAACAAGGCTGACAGTGGCCAGCACTGTTGTGCGTGCACATGTACATTCTATGCGAGGAATGGACAGGCCCTTGAGTGTGCTTTCCCATGCGTAGCAAACATTCGTGCCCGCATGTCTCCTGTTAGTGCATGAGATTACCACGCCACAAGAGACCCCATTGTGGGGTTCCTGCTAGGGGGCTTTTTGCATCACATGGCGCGGTCATGGACCTGAAAGTACGTGGCACCAGGCGTGGCCGAGCATTGATCAGGCAGCCAAGGTCCCAAACTTGATGCTTGGCATGCCTGGTGCCTTGGGTCTGTCGGGTACATGACCGAGCCATTTGAGGCAAAGAAGCCTCCTAGCAGGAACCTACATGGTGGCTTGTAATGTCTTGCAGGTCACAAGCACACACACGGATGTCTCATGCCATGTAGGCATGAGTGTGAGATTTGCGCATGAATACATAGTCCCGGGCAGTGTTGTGCTCGCATATTCGGCTACTTCACCCACAGCGCTAACAGCGCCTACATTACCAGCCGTCAATCTGTGTCCATATGCACTCTTCCAAGAGCTTTGCAGCATCCACTGCCTCACCCGCTGCCTGCCCGGCGCCCCCATCCCCCCGGCTGTTACCTTGAAGCTTCAACCCCCCTGTCTCAGTGGGTTACCCTGCTCAATTTCAACGCATTGTGCAGCTCACATAATGTTAACACTCTTCCTGCTGCCACCATACGCCGCTTCTCTCTCACAAGGCATCCCGCCTCATGCTTCATCCCACCACCTTGGTCTCCCCCTGCTGCACAATGCGTCACCCAGGTCTGTGTTTTTCTTCTCTGTGAAGGCGCCTGTCATTACTCTCACCTCTCCTCATGCAAACCATCCCCACCTCAGCGCTCTTCTTGTTTTCACCTGCTGTACAGCTCTGTGGAGGCGATGCAGCACACGTTGGCAATAGAGCCCAGTGCGCCTGCGCCTGAGGAGGACAAGCGCTCGCTGCTGGGCACGGGCGGCATCTGGAGGTCAGGAGGGGGGCGCGTGCAGGCAGCAGAGGGGGAAAGGAAAGAGGTTGAGCAAAGAAAGGTCTCTGTGTGCCTGTTTCAAAATGCTCAGGGGTGAAGGTCCCGTTGCTTGATGCTGGGAAAGGGACGCGTGGAAGCGAGGGAGGGTGACCGGGTAGGCAGGATACGAGGAAGGGGGGGTTAGGGTTTAGGCTGTCGAAAGCTGTCGAAAGCTGTGGTTGTGTAGCGTGTATGCAGGGGCAGGGGGCGTTGGCGGGTCAGGGCGTTGTTGGATGCATCAACCCTAAACTCTGAAACGAGGGGGCAGCTGTCTTTGAGGCATCACTTCATTCAACAGCTTGCTGAACCTGTTGGGCCACCACCACCGCGCACTTGCAGCAGGCGCTGAGCTGATGATCAAGATTTGGTGGTAACCGCCTGTCCACACTTGTGTTAACTGCTGACATGTGCAATCCATGCCATGATTGCAGGTCGGGCGCTGTTGCTGGCGCCAGGGCGAAAGCAACGCAAGGTGTTGCATGGGTGGAGATGAACCCGAAGAAGGTCTACATCGCAGCGGCAGTGCTTGTGGTTGTGGGCCTAGGTGAATTGCACGAGGGAGGGAGGTCAAGAGCACGCTGCATGGGTTGAGATGCACACGTCTACATTGCAGCGGCAGTGCTTGTGGTTGTGGGCCTAGGTGAATTGCACAAGGGAAGGAGGTCAAGAGCACGCTGCATGGGTTGAGATGCACACGTCTACATTGCAGCGGCGGTGCTGGTAATGGTGGGCCTAGGTAAGATGCGCTCAGGGGCAGGGGGTTGAGGTGCACACGTCTACATTGCAGCGGCGGTGCTGGTAGTGGTGAGCCTAGACCAGTCGTGCATAGGGGAGGGGGGATCAGGCAGCACATGGCAGGGGTGAAGATCCGGTGCTAGCAGCTGTGGGCCTTGATGCATAGTATGCATTACATACGCAGGGTGGGGATGGGCGGTGGGTGAAATGGCGGGTTTGCACGTTTCGTGGGTGTTATTGGAGCCAAGAAGGTTTATGTTGTAGGTTACTTGTAACAGCAGTGCTGGGTGCATTGGGTCTTTGTGTGTAGGGCACAATGTTGCTTTTAAAGCAATCGGTGTTTCTTGCTGGCTCACTGCCCTTCGTCCAGCCCCATGCTGAGGGTTAGGTGCTCAGGGCTCAGGGTCAACCCTGAGCTACCTGTGTATCATGCACCATTGCCTGATTCCTACTATCGCCGACCCC
>JAWZTI010000894.1:0-19046 GCA_039880955.1 Chlamydomonas urium
CCGCCGCAGTCAGCTTCGCCTCAGCTTCCGCCAGCCGTACCGCAAGCGCCGCCTCCGCAGCCTGCGCCTGCTCCCGCACCTGCCTGCCAGCCTCCTCGCGCGCGGCCGCGTCCTCCAGCAGCTGCCCGCTAGCTTCCTCCAGCGCCGCCGCCAGTGCCCCTCTCTCAGCCTGCATGGCGTGCAGCTCTGACGTCGCCCCCAGTAGTGCCGTACGGGACGCCTGAGCCTCGCCCTCCAGCTCCGAGACCCGAAGCCTCAAGCGCCCCAACTCCGCCTCGAGCCCTTGCCCCTGGCCCGTCGCCGGCCCCGTCGCCGCTGCCGCCACCCCTCCCTCCGCGCCCTCATGCCCTGTACCCTCAACCTCCACACTCCTCTCTGCAGGTGCTGCACCTTGCATTGCAGGCACGTCCATGGGCCCCGTTCCTGTCGGCAGCAGGGCGTGAGTGGCCTGCAGCTGCCTCCTGGCTTCCTCCAGCTGCTGGGCAGCTTCCTGCAGCTGCGCCCTGGCGTCCCGAGTGCGCTGCTGCTCCTCCTCCAGCTTCTGCGCGGCTTCTGCCAGCTGCTGCCTGGCTTCCAGGCTGTACTGCCTCTCCTCCTCGTACAGCTCCTTCATCATCTCCAGCTGCTCGCGCACGCCGCCGGCGCCGCCCACCGCGTCGTCAGAGTGCTGCAGCCGCTGCAACTCCTGCGCAAGCGCAAGCGCACGCACATGTCATATGTTACATGTGTCATATGTTTCATGTGTCATATGTTACATGTCATATGTAACTCAACTCCCTATACGCATCCAGTAAGGGACAAGTGTACCCAAGCCTTTTTAACGTGACTCACACTTGCAGCGTTTCCCTCAGCTATACCCATGTGCTTGCCTGCACCATCCAAGCACACCCATCCTGCCAGCTGTTCACGTTCAGACCCTGCTCGAGTCACACACGGCCCACACGCAAGTGCGCACCTGCTCCGCAGCTTCCCTGGCGATGCGCTCAGCGTCCAGCTCAGCGCCGACCGCCGCCAGCTGCATGGCCAGACGCTCCAGCTGCGATTCCAACTGCCGCAGCCGCTCCTCTGACGCAGACGGCGGGGCATGCAGCGGCAGCGCAACAGGCGCAACAGGTGCCGGTGTTGCGGGCGCCGCAACATCCGGCCGGCCAGCTGTTGCGACTGTTACAAAGGGGTCGCCGGATGCCATGGATGTCGCGGATGCAAATGGCCCGCAGGACAGGATGCGCACGCCGTCCACCACCGCCGCCTGGTCATCGTCCGCAACACCGCGCGCAACACCGGCGCCTGGTGTTGCAGTTGTTGCGTACGCAACAGGGCTGCTGGCCTCGCCGTCGAACAGGCTGCCGGCATCCGCAAAGCCACTCGCTACAGCAGCTGAGCGAGGAGCGGTGCCTTGCTTTTCGACTGCAGTGGTGGCGGCTTGCTCCTTGGCTGTCTGAAGCTGAGCCGCTAGGTCTTGCAACTGACGCTGCAGCTTCTCGTCGCCTTCTTCTGCGCTCGCAAGGCTCGCCCGAAGCGCCTCGAGCTCCGCCTCCTGCTCCCCTACACACTGTTCTAAGCCCGACACAACACCTCCCCGCTCCGTCAGCTGTGCCCTCAGCTCCACACGCTGCTTTTGATTAGCAACACCCTGCGCCCAGTACTTCTCCAACTCCGCCTCGTACTGCTTTTGCTGCTGCTTCTGCTGCTGTTGCAGCTGTTGCTGGTGTTGAAGCTGCATGTCAGACTGCTCGTGGCGCAGCGCCTGCAGCTGCCGCTCTAGCTCCTTGACACCCGCTTGCAAACCCACCAGCTCAGCCTCCGCAGCCTCCGCTCGCTGCTCTGCCTCCACACACCTTCGGCGCCATTTCTCCACCTCCCCTGCCCCCTGCCCCTCAGCCCCCGTCCCCTGCTGCTGCACCTCCTGCACCCTGCGCTCCAGCTCCGCAACCCTCGCACCCGCCTCCAAGGCAGTGGCCTCAGCTGTTGCCGCCCCGCGCTCCCACTGCACTGCGCGCCCCTCCGCCTCCTCTGCATGGGCCTCTGCGGCCAACGCCCTCCGCTCCGCCTCCTCTGCACGCACCTCCGCGCCCTGCGCCCTCCGCTCCGCCTCCTCTGCACGCGCCTCCGCGCCCTGCGCCCTCTGCTCTGCCTCCCGCGCCGCCTCGCTCGCCTGCGCCAGCTGGCCACGCAGCTCCACTGCCGCCGCCGTCGCTTCCGCCAGCTCCCTCTCCAGCGCCCCCAGCCGCTCCGCCGCCGCCCTTGCCGCTGCAGCACCCTCGAACGACGATTGAGCAGCCGCCAGCTGAGCCTCTAGGCTAGCCACCCTGCGCTGCTGCTCCTGAGCCGCGGCAGCCGCAGCTGCAGCGGCACAAGCCGACTCATTCCTGGCTGATGCCACCTCAGCCTCAAGCTCTGCCAGACTGTGCCTTAGCCCCGCTTCCAACTGCTGCGATGCAGCCTGTGTGGCGCTCATCTCGCCCTCCAATTCCACAACCCTGCGCCTCAGCCCCTCCTCCAGCTGCCTTGCCGCGGCTTGAGCGGCACTCAACTCGCCCTGCAGCTGCACCACCCGCTGCTCAGCCGCTGAAGCAGCGCTTGACGCGGTGCCCTGAGCCGCTACCAGATCCGCCTGCAATGCAGCGACCCGCTGCATCAGGCCTTCCGCCTCACAAGCCTCAGACTCCGCGCCTGCGGCCAACTGCGCCTCCAGCTGTGCCACCCGCTGCCTCAGCCCTGCCTGCGCCTCCTCTGCTGCAGCTTGCACGCCGCTCAGATCCTCGTAAAGCCGAGCCACCAGCTGATCCTGCTGCGCCGCCGCCTCCTGCGCCGCCTGTAGCTGCGCTGCCAGCTGCGCCATCCGCTGCCGCTCGCCCTCCAGCTCAGCCGCTGCCGCCTCAGCCCTTGCCTGCGCCTCCGCCAACACCTGCGCCCCCGCCATCGGCGCCGCAGCGCCATCCTGCCCCTGCAGCTGCCGCAACAGCTTCTCCTCAGCTTCGTACCTTCTCTGCTGCTCCGACTGCACCGCGCCCCAGGCTTCCTCCACCTCGCGCCCCTTGGCCTCTAGCCGGGACTCCGCCTCCCTCCGAGCCCGCTCCGCGACATCCCAAGCAGCCTCCGCCTCCCGCTGTGCAGCCTCGGCTGCCTCCCGCGCCTGCCGCTCTGCTGTCAACTGCTTCTGAAGTGCACCCTCGGCGGCCTCGGGGGTGCCGTGAGTGGCTGCGAAGGGGCCGTCAGCACCGCCATGCGCTGACTGCTGCTGCTGTTGTGCATGCTGCAACTCCGCCTCTTGCTGCTCCAGTTTCCTTCCCAGGCGCACCACCTGGCCACGGAACACAGGCAGCAGCAGGAGCGGCGTATTAGCCGCACAGCATCATATCAGCAGCAGCAGCAACAACAGGAGCAGCAGCAGCATATCAGCAGCAGCAGCAGCAGCAACAACAGGAGCAGCAGCAGCAGCATATCAGAAGCAGCAGCAGAAAAGGCAGCAGCAGCAGCAGGAGCAGCATATCAGCTCGGCTGCTGAACCCTGCAATGGCATCTGAGGGGTAACACCACCTTGTGTCGTAGCGCCTTGGCAGACTGACCCTACACAACTTCTTTTCGTCACAGCACCTCTGATGCCCAATGCAATTGATCCGTGCCTGAATGCCTCGCCATGCCGTTTGCCAAGGCCCCCATCCAGGCCAATTCGGGTGCTGGGCGTGCCAGTGGCCATAAGTGCCCTCACTATCGCAAGCGCAGGCGGCCACACAACAACCAAGCTGATCATGCCGCCCCGCCACACCTGCCCCGCACCCGGCCCTGCTCTCCACCCGCCCTGCCGCCCACCCGCCTTGCCCCCCACTTGCATTGCCGCCCACTCGCCCTGCCCCCACCCGCCCTGCTCCCCACCCAGCCACCCTGCTACACGGCCGCACCTGGGCGTTAAGCACATCGTTCTCCTGGCCGGCTTCCGCTAGCTGCCGCTCCAGCTCCTGCACCTGCCCCCTGAGCCTCGCCAGTGGGTCCCCTTCCGAGTGTACATCCCCTCCTGCCACATGCGTAGCCACTTTCGACAGTACACTGCCTGCACTGGATAGCATGTTGAACCCTGTAGTGAGACCTTGGAAGCCGGGACCTTGAAAGC
Source organism: Chlamydomonas urium (assembly GCA_039880955.1). Classification (NCBI taxonomy): domain Eukaryota; kingdom Viridiplantae; phylum Chlorophyta; class Chlorophyceae; order Chlamydomonadales; family Chlamydomonadaceae; genus Chlamydomonas; species Chlamydomonas urium. The sequence goes on from JAWZTI010000894.1 coordinate 4,112, forward strand.
TTGGGCCTTGCCGCTGGGAGGGCTGCGCGCTGGCTGCTGTGCTGCTGGGGACTGCCGCTGTTGCGCCATGCAAGCCATGCGGCCCTGCATCGAAGCTGGCTCGCTGCCTGTCTTGGGCTGAGCTGTGCAGCAGGGTGGGCTGGCCGTTTGCAGCGCTGGAGGGGACAGGGATGGGACAGGAGCAAACCCTTTGCTGAGTACATGCTGTGAGGCACCATGTGCAAGGGCAAGCGCATGCTGCAAGCCAGCAGTCTCTGTCTCCGGATAGCAGCAGCAGCAAAGCACACAGCTAGCCCATGACCTCCCGGACACCTCCCACCTGCTGTGCTGCAGCTCATGCTGCGCCTCGTGCTGCCCCTGCACGCCGGCCTGCTGCCGCGCTACCTCCTGCAAGGGACAGCAAAGGGTTGAAACACTTAGGCGCTGCAGCGCAGCGCTGGTGTGAAGCCAACGGTGGGCATCCATGCCTGGGCGAAGCTGTCCGGAGCTCCCCGCTGCGCACCTCGTTGCTGTCTGGATCCAGCAGCAGCTGCGCGACATTGCCGATGTTGCTGGTGAGGTTCTGCGCTCCCTTGAGCACCCACATGGCTGCACGGTTTCAACAAGAAACAAAGTTCAAATCCGATCGCTGCTCACACCCTCAATTGGCAGCAGCCATCGTGCGCGGCCTCGCGCGTGGCAGCAGCGCGCTACTGGCACCCGTGTTTACAAAGCATGGCAAAACAAGAAGGTTGTGGGGTGTGGGGTGTGGCCAGCATGAAAATTCAGTATCGCTGCTATTTGTGGGCTCATCTGGTGCCCCTGCACCCAGAACCTCTAAGTTCGCCATGGAAGTTGCTGCCAGGGTTGGCCTGCAGCTGCTGATTGACCCCGGCGCATCGTCCACAGTCTTTGCTGCTGGCTGCGCTACTGTCGGTGCGTTGCGCACCCTCCGGTGTTGGTGGCACCTTCAACAGCCAGCCAACAGTTAAAAATTCAGCCTACCAGAGCACTGTGCACTGCTTGTCCTGTTCCACCCACGACAGAGTCAGATTGCCAACCTAATCACACCCCGCTGTACCCAGCTAGCCCCTCATCTTGAGCAAAGTACCTCCAGCTCACTGCAACCTGTGCCCATGCTCTCACAATTCATGCCAACACCTCCAGGTGTGATCTACCCGGCGTACCAGTCCTTCAAGGCTCTGGAAAGCAATTGTGAGCGACGCGCCTCCGGCACCCTTACCAGGCTGCCCTCTTATGCGGATGATGAGCAGTGGCTAACCTACTGGTGCGTCATGTGGGGCAGAGAGCCTAGTTTTTCTTGCTCAGACTCTGTTTCTGCGGGCCTTGCAGCAGTGGTAGTCAACTCGGTTCAACAGTCCATAACATCCAACAGTCACATCCAGTCAGTCCAGTCCACAGTCACTCACTGGTGGCCTAACTTACAACAGACAGCAGCATGTAGATAATGCATATGTAATCATTGGCCCTGGTCCTCACAACAGCATTCGCATAAATCATACAAACTCACCAGCCCCTTGGCCCGTAATATCACATTTGCCATGTCCGCCGGCCTGATGCAGGTCTGTGTATGGGCTGTTCTCACTCATTGAGCTCAAGAGTGAGCCGCTGCTGCGCAACATCCCGTACTACCACCACGTCAAGTAAGAAGTGGTGCGCGTTCTGGCGCTCGGCGCACTGCCTCCTCTTCCGCAGCGGCCTGCCCAGCGCATTTGTATCTTGCAGAAAGGTCGCTTCACACTGAGTCTGGTTTGAAAGTCACAGCTGGGGGATCACAAGATCAAGGCCACGATCATGAGGCGCTGCTAGTCACCATCATGTAGCAGCGCTCAGGTCGCCTGAAGACAGCGCCGCTTTCGACCCTGCTGCTGCGTGCCTGGGCAGGTTTGGCTTCCTGCTGTGGCTGATGATGCCCCACACGCAAGGCGCCAAGCTGCTGTACCAGAGCTACCTGCAGCCCACACTTCGGCGGTACTCGCCCAAGATCGACGTCGTCATCAGCCACGTCACCAACTTTGCAATGGCACTGTACCACATGTACCAGGTGGGTGGGTGCCACACACTATGTGCCCCCACACTGTGTGGGGATGATGTCTCACCGCATGTTCGTGGGGTTTGTGTCTTATCATAAGTACTAGGTGCATGCATCGTAGTTGTGTTTTACTAGGTACCAGGTGCTTACATGAGATGGGTTCTTACCTTGTGTTCCGGGTGCGTACCTGGGAGCGGTGTCGGCAGCATACGGATTAGACAGGCCAGACAGATAACAGACGTCTGTTATAATTCAAGGATCTCTCCAAGGGTGCATGGTAGGCCCGATATTCATAGCGAGTAGAGATTTTGTGGTGACCCAGTGCTGAATGAACTCTTTTTTATCCGAGCCTGTGACCATGTTGAATGCAAATGGCCCAAACATCAAAAGCACCTCAGCACCAAAGGACTGCGCTGAGCTGTTCTTACCTTGCCTGCAGGTGCCCATCTCTGGTGCGGCTGCCGCGGCCTGGTCCTTCATCACCTGGTTCACCGACATGGACGATGGCAAGAGCGGGAAGGACCAGGCGGCAGGTGGCGCGAAGCCCAGCCAGTTTGTCAAGGGCTGAGTCCGTCATTTCCTCCCCTCCACCACCCTTAAACGTTTGTACTTACATCCATGTTCATGCTTGTGTGTCCTGTGTCCTGCACTGTTGATGCCTTTCAGTGAGCTCTGGGGCCTTTTTTGTGCAGCTTTTTGTGTATTTCGAAGATTCAGGCCTGCGGAAAGCGCAGGTGCATCTGCAAAAGACTTTTACACTTGTAACATACGTAGTCACCCACTGCCAAGTAGTGTAACGTACATAGTCATCCACTGCCAAACCATCGCGCGTGCACGCTCAAAACCGTGCATCATAGCACGCACGCAACGCAGCATGGGTGTTCATTGCGCCCTATTCCTGCAATTTATGCAGCCCAGCGGGGTGCACCAGTGCCGCTGACCCCTACACACTACACGCACCCCTACCAGACGGCAGTGCCGTTGACCCTGTAGCCCCTTTACGCCACGCGCGCCCCTACCAGGGTGGCGGACTTGAGCGGGCCTGCGGGGACGTTCAGGGGCTGACCCTTCCAGGTGGCGACCAGCTCAGCCGAGGTGTTGAGGCCGGGCTGAACCGCGTCCCACAGCTTCTTCTTCTCGACGGCGTTGGCGGCAGCGGGCGCGGGCTGCGCAGTGCAGGAGCAGGGGACGGAAGGGACAGGGACAAGGGATAGGGTATGCAGCAACAGCCGTCGGTGTTCCAAGACGATCCCCTTCCCCAATCGTACGTCACACGCAAGCCCTTGTGTGGCAGGTGCATGTGCTGCGCTGCAAAAGGTACTATGCAAGATGAGCTGATTGGTTGAACGAAAAAGATGACTTCCACACCTATTGACTGACCTGCTCCTTGTTGTCGCCGGCGTAGATGCGGTCACCCGCCTTGGCACCCGCAGGGGGGACCAGTGGCTCGACGATGGTGTGCTCGGCATTGCTGGCGGCCAGCAGCATGCCGAACGACTTGATGCCCCTGTGACAGGGAAACATGCAACCTGCTGAGCAACTGGGCTTGAGCTGACAAGCAGGCGCGCACTCAGCTAGCGTAAGAAGTTGGTGCCTGGAGGTGCTGCGAGACGTTTTCTTCCTGAGGCGCTTTTCGGCCCCTGGAATGCAGTCGCAGAGAAGTTTGTGGCTGAACCATCTTTGTTGTCCTCAGTGGCTGTTGCAGCTCAGCACACGAGCACCTCCATCATGCGTGACCTGCTCACCTCATGTTGCGCGGCTTGAGGTTGCAGATTACAACAACCATGCGGTCCTGCACAGAGCATCACGTCACAGGTTGCAAGGGCCACATTCAGAGAGCGCAGCACCAACCGCCAGTGCACATGCAGGGCACACAGCAGGTCGCTGTCTCACCCGGCGTTTCCGCCCATACCCCTCCTCCCACTGCATTCCAATATGTGCATTCCCTTCAAAGGTTTCTGCTTTGTTCTTTTTGCATTGAACTGGTCCATTGCATTGCAGCCCCTTTCAATGCAGAGCTCCTGACCCTCCCAACCCTCCTGACCTGCATCTGCTCCAGCGGCACATACTTGACCAAGCCAGACACAATCGTACGAGGCTCAGCCTCACCCACATCAATCTTCTCGACATACAGGCTACGTATGGGGAAGCAGTGCGGGATGTTGGTGCAGGCGGTTGCCAAGTGGTCTTTTGTACAACTACTGTGCCAATCACTGCCTCAGTCCTACCACCCCCAGTCAACGTTTTGAAAAGTTGAAAAAAGAGCCAGCAGCCTGCAACACCCCGACAGCTGACCAGGTCAGTCCACGATAGACATGCATCAGAGCTGGTCACAAGTCATTTAATCCTTATACTCCCGGTGGCACGCTACCCTCGTAGGCTTCACAACAGCTGATGTAATCAGGGATGTCTCAGCGCTTGATGACACCCTACGGATCGCAAGAAGGCCTCTACCTGCGACCCACTGCAAGCTTTGCCTTGCATGATGTCGCCCACCGCATAGTGTCGCCCACCTGTCAGCCTCAGGGTGCTTCTCGCAGCTCACAATCTTGCCGACACGCAGGTCCAGCGCATTGAACACCTGCCAATCCTCAGCTGTCGGCGGTTGGCTGCTGGCAGCTGCAGCAGCTGGTGCCGCTGCGGCAGCAGGAGCGGCTGCTGCGGCTGCTGCAGCCTCCGGCGCCACCGCCGGTGCTGCCGCCGCTGCTGCACTGGCGGCCGCCTCTGCATCTGCTCCGGCACTGACCTTGGGCACACGCACATAGCTCTTTTCCAGCGCAGGCGCCATGGCCAGCAGCTCAGCCCTGGGCAAGGCATTGGGCAAGGCACATGGTGCAGCGCTTCAGCTGTGTGCACAACCGGCCCGTTGCCTGAGACTTGCTGCCACAGTCAACGTGTTCAAATGGCTCTGTAATCGCCCTGCAGGTGTGTGCGATTGGAAGATCTCCCTTCGCTTGAGGCATCACCCTGCAGTTGACACATCACCCTGTGCCTAGGTCAGACAGCAGCCGCCTCTTCCTGATGGCGCTCACTGTCTTCAACACCCACTGCTATGATTCACATGTGCTCATCGCCGCTGGCGCTAGCACAGTCCGCACCTTGCATCGTTCAGCTTGGCCTCATCTGGGCGCAGCTGTGTGGCATGCTCGCTGGCGTGGATGGCAGGAGGCACGCCAGACACATCCACTTGCTGCAGCTGCCCAAACCTGCATGTCATGATGCACGCATTGCAACCAAAACTGATGAGCGGCACATGGCGTTGTAACCTATGTCGCAACGGTCATTTGCAATCCCAGAACAGCTCCCTGCCAGTTGTGCGTTATCAGGGAAAGTACCCACTCACCAATCGATGACGCTGTTGATCTTGGGCTGCCAAGCGGCCGCCTGCACAATAACATGCATGGCATGGCACGTGATGCCCTGCTGTCCTGAACGACTGCGCCATCACAGCCATGGCTACACACATCAACGCACCTCTGCATCACTGACGCCAATCTGTGCCAGCTTGGCAAGCTCCTTGACGTCAGGTGTGGAGTTTGCCAAGACCACAGTCTTGAGCGTCCGGCCACGGCTGGCGCCGCTGCTGAAAGCCTGCCTGCAGCCGCGAGACAGGCGGCCGCCTGCCCTCGATGCCAGCTGCATAATCATCGCTGCGGATGTCGAGGAGGGGCAGGCTGCGTGCAAAGCGATGAGCCCCACAGCTGGTTTCACCACACCTTCCCTGGTCCCTGTAAGGACCCGTGCAATCCTGCCGACATTCCATCGAAGCAAATTGAATTGGTAGCGGTGCAAGAAGCCCAGGCCAAGCGCGAACGCTGTGCAGGCAACCAAACTCGCAACGTAGCCATGTCGTCGGCTGCCCAATCGGCCCAGGTGTTCAGCGAAGCCCGGCCAGCCTATGCCAATGGCAAGCAGACGGAGCTTTACAATGGCATGAAGGACTACGTAAGTTCATGGGGTAGAGCATGGGCGTTGCTGCTTGAAAAATCCTGCACCATGCGTGGCACTGCTGTAGCTACGCCATGCACATACGCTGTTGGTGGGGTGTGAGTCTGCGGTGTGCTATAGTCACGTTATACACTCATACCCTCCCCCTTGCTGCTGCAGGCCTACAAGCCAGAAGTCCAGGAGCTGCTCCAGAAGATGTGCGCAGACTTGTTCAGTGAGCGGCCAGAGAAGCCTCTTGACTACATGATCAAGTGGCTGCAGACAGAAAAGTCACGCCAGGAGCTGATGCAGTGATGTCTCTTGGCTCCTGACAGGGATGAGCACAGGGATGCAAGGCATGGCCTGTAGACTTAGGTTCAGGCGCTGCTCACCACGCTGACAGCATGAGAGGTGCGCAGTATCACGGTGGCTGTGACTCGAATTTTCTGCATTGCTGCTGCCGCTGCGAAAATGACACAGCACACATCCGAGATCATGCCGATGCCAGGTCATGGAATTTATGCCATGTCATGGATGCCAGGTTGGATGGCCACGGGTTGGCCACGGGTTCATCACACATGAAGCACTTGTACACGTGCTTGCAAAAACTTGCGCTTGGATGAGCACCCAAAAGCAATTTTTGTGCATTGTCAATCTGCTGAATTGAAATGTAAAGTAGGTATTGAACAAGTTCAATGCACCATCGCTTGCCTGGCAGGAACTTCCTTTCGCTATTCATGGTGGCCAGTAAAAGCAGTTATGGCCAGCTGTGCGTTTGGCTGACAGACAGCATCGCATGAGACGCACTATTGTTGCGCATCGCTGCGCAAGCTTAAAGGCGAATCGGGGCCAAAGACCATCCACACAAGTGCAAGTCCAGACAAAAGTCCCCTGCCCGCCTCAGCTGGTCGCTTTGCCGTGGGCCACTTCTGGTCTATGTTGGATGACTTTGTGTCTGTGGTGGATCCTCCACCAAATTGGTCAAGGGTGGGACCTAATCACCCGCTCATGAGCTTCCAATCGTCGAAGCTAGTTCTGAAGTTGCCCCCACACCGGGCACTGCCCCCGCACTTGGACTGATATAGTCAAAGTCGTTTTTTTTTCTTCTCTTCATTGGCGAGTTGTCAGGGAGCAGTAGAGACTGCTTTTTTCTATGCCGCAGGTCAGGTGTGGCGTAGGGGACCGCGCACGCACGCTTTCGTCCCAAGCTAACCTAGGCTNATGGAGGCAGCTTTTCTATGCCCAACTTGAACAACTTGAGCCTTTTTGTTGGCCTAACAGTGTAGGGGGTCGTCATACTTATGTGGCGACCCCGGGCCGCTGACGAGCCTGTAACACCACACACAGAGTGCCAGAAACGGGTGACCTCGCATCGTGCTGCTCCCCCCGCCATGCCGCGTGGCCCTCCCAAGGGCCCCGCACCGCTGCTGCTGACGGGCAAGGAGGTGGACGCCCTGTATGACTGCATGGAGCTGCTGCATGGGGCGCTGCAGCGCCTGGCCATCCCCTACTCCCTCATCGCCGGCTCGCTGCTGGGAGCGGTGCGCAGCCATTCCATCCTGTTCTGTGACGATGACGTGAGTGGCAGGGAGGCAGCGGGCGGCAGTAGTGGCAGACGGTGCAGGGGCGGGGTGCTCAGCCCGTCAGCCCACGGCCTAGGGCCAGAATGGGTTCAACATTCAAATGTAAATGGCAAGGTAGTTGCAGAGTGTTGTGCACTGCATGGGGAGGCAAAGGCTTGGATTGTTACAAGTAACGTGATGCAGGGTTGACACCCTGAATGTTCTCGTCGTTGAAGACCAGTTTGGCGTGCTGGACGCCGTGTACGACGTTTCGCGGCTCAAACGAAACGTGACAGCCATCTGTGTGACGCATCGATTTGAAGAGCTGGAGTCAGCGGACGCTGCCAGCTACATGGAGAACGGCAGGGTGGTGTTTGTCTGATTGGTCTTGCAAGGCTTGCCCTCGTCCGATGTGTGCACATGCTATGGGGCACATTGTGAGGCGGTGCGAGGCATCGTGAGGCATCAAAGTGCCAAGCAGCCGCTGCTGATGCACAGCAAACCACCCCCCCTGCCTTCTTCCTCCCGCAACCTTCTGCGCAGATTGATATAGCGGTGTTTGAGCACGACTATCCCCGCCTGCTGCAGCAGCTGCCGGCAGCGCTGGCACCCCACGCCACCTACGTGCGCCGCCCCTGGCCCGCAGCAGACAAGGTCCGGCTCCGGGCGCTGCCGCATGTGTGGGTCGATGTGTTTGTACTGCGACGGTACGAAAGCCTGGACCAGGTCAGACAGGCGGTACAGCTCAAGGACAACGGCCAGCTGCAGCCGCAGCAATACATCGATGCGATCCTAGGGCCGATCGCCACAGCGGAAGCTGGAGGGGCACCGCGCTTCCCGCTGTGGCACTACGACTGCCGCAAGGCGCTGGAGATGTGGCCGTCCGAATTCTTCACACAGGCAAGGCTGCTGCTGGCGCAACTGCCGCACAGCAAACTGCAGGGATCTGGGAGGGCTTTTTGTGTCACGAATCAAAGGCACATCCCTTTGATTCACACCTTGCCCTGTCCTGTTCCTGCCCGTACACATGTGCAACAGTGGGGCTCTCAGCTAACTCTGCTTCCGCCTCATTGCGTGCAGGCAGAGCTGCTGCCGCTGCGGCACGACTACCGCTTTGGCCACCTAGTGCTGCCGGGCCCGGCGCACCCCGTGGGGCACCTGCGCCGTGCGTTCGGCCCCGACGTGTTCACAGTGTTCAAGGCAGCCACGAGCCATGTGGAGTGGTGCAAGGAGATAAGGGACAGGCTGCAAGCAGCCACAGCCAAGCCTCAGGCAGCCCCATTCAAGGAGCAGAAGCCGTTGGGGCAGCCAGCACAGCCAGGGAGGCAGCAACGCCTTGAACAACAAGCTGAACAGAAGCAGCAGCACCAGGAGCAGCAGCACCAGGAGCAGCAGCACCAGGAGCAACCCAGGGAACAACAAGGCAAGGTGCAGCTGCAGCAGCAGCAGCAGGTCCAGGCTCTGGTGAGCGGTGCTGCGCAGCCGCTGCTCGACGAGCACTTTGTCCCGGTGCAGCACTCGCGGCGCAGCAAGCGCGTGGAGTCGCAGCACTGCCGCGCTGCCCTGATACGCTACCTGGATGAGGCGGAGAGGGCCTGGGCGCTCGTGAAACAGGCACAGACTGTTTCTTTAGGGTCACGCGACGGTTTGGCGGTACAAGCCACCGATACAACTGCAGGTACAGCAGGACCAGATGGCAGCGTGGAGGCAGTACACGCGCCCAGCACCTCTGCAGGACTGACGTCATCATTAGCAGCTGTGACAGCACCTCCGTGCCCCCCAGCGTCAGCATCAGGATTGGTGCCAGACGAGCCCGCAGCCATGCCCGCTGCAGCAACACCGCCGGCAGCCACTGCCGGCCCTGCCCATACACGACAGCCTCCTGCAGCGGCCGCGGCACCTCGCTCTGGCTCCGTCGCTAAGCCGTCCTGGTTTGGTGCGGCGGTGCGGCAGCACACGCGAGGCAGCGCGGAGCCGTTTGACTTCACCCCTAACCTCCTGGCTGTCATGGAGCCACACATTGCCAAGGCCAGGGCGCTGCGGGCCGGCACCCTGGCCAAGCTCCCGCCCCTGCCGCCCTGCTTCGCCCCTCTGACGGCCGAAGCCCGTGCGGCGTATGACGTGCAAGCGCACGACCTGGGCGCGGCGTTGGTCGAGGCGCTTGGGCTGCCGAGGGGGTCCGACCTGACGAGCTTCCACAAGCTGGCGGCCGCGGCAGGGGGCAAGCAGGCGGTGATGGGGCGGCTGCGCTGCGCCCAGCACCGCTCTGCGTTCCACGTGGCGTACGACGCGTTTGTACGGGGCGTTGTCGCGCCGCACATCGCCGCCACCCTGCCGGGCGGCTGCACCTGCAGCTCACAGGGCACTGCAGGCAGCAAGTGCTTCAAAGGTGGTAGTCCAAGCAGCATTGGTGCCCGGCCTTTGGCAGCTGACGTCACCAACATGTGCAGGGCAGTACAGCCGCGGGTTGCTCCTGGTGCAAGCTGCCGTAGCCATACCGCTAGCAATACTGGTTCCGACGGTTCCAGTTGTACCGCCTGTGCCACCTGCAACACCTGCGACACCCTCCATTACCAGTCGTTCCCCTGCGTGAGGGTCATACAGCCAGGCGAGTTCTCTCTGGGCCCACACTGCGACGCAGCGTACGGCCATCACGCTGCCATCGTCAACATCGTCGTGCCACTCACGCCGGATGCCGGCGCCGCCGCCCTGTACGTGGAGAGCGGCCCCGGTTGCGAGGACTGGCACCCGGTCACTGGTGGTCCTGGTACCTTCACGCGCTTCCATGGCGCGCACTGCCTGCACTGGACGTCGGAGAACTCCACACCCCACACCCGCGTCAGCCTGGACTTCCGCGTCATCCCGGGCAGCTGCTGGGGCCACGACGGGCGGGGCGGTGACGCCGACGCGTTCTGCCGCGCCCCCGGGTACTACCTGGCGGCTTCCCGGCGGCGGCTGCAGCGGGGCGCAGGTGGCGGGGCAGCAAGAGACGCAGAGAGCGGAGGGAGCACGGAATGGCTGAGGGAGGGGCGCAAAGAGGAGGAGCTGCCTGAGCCCACGCGCCTGATGGGCTACCCCTTCTCCTGAGCTGTCAGAGCAGCGCCAGCTGCCAGTTTGGATGAAGTGTTTGGGTTGTAAAGCAGAGTGTTTATGCAAGCAAACGAACGTCTGGCAAAGTGCAATGTCAAGCACATGTGATGTTTTTTCCTGCAGACCATGCTGGGACAGGAACTGTCCACAAGCTTGCCTCCGTGGGGCTGCGGCTGACCTGTTCATGCCTTTTCATGACAATTATAACACTGGGTGAGCACTTCAGCGCAGCAACCGCCAGTGTTGGTGGGTTACAAATCCTACTGTTGTCTTCTTCAGACACTTTTCTTTGTCGCCAACAAAAACATCAAGGGCAGCTGGTTGCCCATGCTGGCTGCCAACCTGACAGGCTGCGGTTTGATTTTTCGTCGCAACATGCAAATGCAACAGGTTTTGAGCCATGCAAGGGCAAAAACGGGCAGCTGACTGTTCACGCAGACTTGACCGTGTCTTTCGGCTGGGACGCTTTTGTACAGGCTGTGTCAGTAGTAGGCTGCGCATGCCGCCAGCAGCTCGCTAGGCTTCGACCACTTCTGCGCGTGAGCCAGCATGGGTGCCGCCACATCTGCCAGCGTGAAACCAACGTGCGCGCCGCAGCCTGGCGCGTCAGGAAAACGCCGCGCCAGCGCCAGCAGCACAGGCAGCAGTGACAAATCCACGTCCTCGGGGTTGGCCACCAGCAGCACGGGCCCACCGTGCGAAGCGGATGGACTGGATGGACTGCTGGTGCAAAACAGGTAACTCATTCCCAACAGATGATCTCTAACTTTCACTGCACGCTTGCTGCATCACCTGCTGCTGCGGTTACCGGCGCAGCACCCGCCCATTTGCGCGGGCAAGGTTGCAAATGCATCGAGCGCCGCCTGCATGCAACACCTCGCAACAGTGGAAGGTGCATCGAAGCTCTGTTTCTTGTAAAGTTTCAAAGCCCTCAGCCTGAGCCATGGACCTTGTTGCATGCCCATGCTTGTTGCACTGCAGGCAATGGGCTGCGGAGCGTATCACAGAAGACCCCGCCTACTTCAGGCGGCTGCAGAACATTCAGGCACCGCAGTGGCTGTGGATTGGATGCGCAGATTCCCGCGTGCCGGTGAGGCTCCACTGCAGTCCCCTTGCCCAGCATTGGTTTGACTTCAAAATGCCAAGACTTGCTCTGCTGCCACCTTGTGCAACACCTGATGCTGCAACAGGCAAATGTTGTCATAGGCCTGAAGCCAGGAGAGGCGAGTCATTGGGGCATGCTGTCAGCATGGTGCATGCACGTAGATTGATTTATGGATGGGCCTGCGCTGAGCATCATGTGTGTGTGGGCTATGTGCACGCAGGTCTTTGTGCAGCGCAATGTTGGAAACCAGGTGCGTAACAGCACAGGCTTCACATGAGCGTCAGGGCACCGCACGCCTCAGGTTGTTGCCTTGCACACGATACACGGCCACCGTGCTCAAGGTGCTTGGCGCGTTGTGCAGGCCACGCACACTGACATGAACGTCATGGCATGCGTTGAGTACGCGGTGAAGGGGCTCAAGGTAGGCGCAAAGGGTCAAGGTTGCAGGTATCCGAATCGCTGCATGCCTGTCGCTCAGCTCAGAGTATCTGCAGCGGTAGCACCCTTTCATTTCAGCAGGCTTGGCTTAGCTTAGCTGCTCACCCACGCTTTCCATACCTTGCATGTGTGGCTGCAGGTTCAAAACATCATCTGCTGTGGGCACTACGGCTGCAGTGAGTGCACACGTATGGATGATATCTTTGCCCTTGCTGCCTTTCAACCCCAAGGCGGCCTGCTAGGACTAAATTAGTAAATCAGCCAATAACAACGGAGCAGTGACCACCACATGTCTCCCAACATGCATTGCTAATTACAGACGCCGTCAAGGCAGCGCTGCAGATGCCTTCCAAGACCCAGGGCATCGTCAACTGCTGGTAAGGCACAGCTTTCACGGTGCCTGCCAGCACATGATGCAATCAGGTCAATGCGCCGGCTTCCCAATCCAATGCCACCGTCCGCCCTGCCCAACGCAGGATCAGTGACATCCGCGAATGCCGCAACCAGCACCACGATGAGCTGCACATGTTGCCCCCCACGCAGCGCGTCGACAGGCTGTGCGAGCTCAACGTCATCCGCCAGTGCTTCCACCTGTGCACGTCGCCAGTGGTCCAGAACGCGTGGGACCAGGGCCAGGAGATCAACGTATACGGCATGATCTATGGCCTCAGGGACGGCCTGTAAGTGGATGGCTGCTGCATTCCAATGACAATAGCACCTGGCAGCACTGGCATTCTCAGATCTGTGTACCTTCACTCGGGTGCTTCAACAGGACTCTGGGGGGCTAGAGGGGCAGGAAGCAACGGCGTACTTGACGAGCAGCTGCACCCGAACTCAAAGTGCACACCCGATGGGCGGCTGTGAAGCTGGCTCGGGTTGTAGGAGACTACACGAGTACAGGCTTGCTTACACACTTCACACACTTCACCCCTGCGCATGCAGCATGCACAAGCTGGTTGGGCCATTGACCAGCGCCAACGCGAGTTCCGAGATGTTTGTAAGTCATTTCCGCCCTTGGAGGCTGCTGCTCTGCAAAGGCTGCAGCCCTTGCAGCCTCTTTACATTGGCAGCGCATGGGCAGGGGTGCATAACCTTGCAAGGAGGCACTGAAGCAGTACACCCCGTTAGGCAACAGCGTTCTCGGTAGCCGCGCTCTTGCATGTTCACCAATGTTGCGCCTTCGCTCTTCAGGAATACGAACACTCCAACGGCAACTCCAAGCTGGGCAGTCAGAAGATTGCATGGGGCAGTGTCCCAGTCAAGGAATTCTGCATGAGCTGCGACGTCGACCATGGCGTCGAGTGTCGATGCGAGGGAGCGCGCGTTTCAGGGCCTGTACAGGACGCTGCATACAGGACTCAGAACCTGGCCAGTAAGATCGCAGCCCACACGGGATGGCATCTTCCCAGCAGGCGCTCAGTTGAGCTGCCAATAATATATTAAAGGAGGGATTGTTTGTAGGTTATGCTGAGCCCATGCCTAAACTGTGCTTCAACAACATGAGGATGATTAAACTGCAGCTTACAGCCGTTAGTTGATGTATTAGCAATTGGAATGCCCTGCAGCTAAGCGACGTCATGGCTGATGTGTTCTTTGCAGTACACACGTTCTAAATTTTGCACAATTCTCATGACCTTAGGCACAATGCCAATGACTCCGGACACATTCTTCATGATCCTGGACAGGGTAGATGAACCCCTGATGCCACCCATTGATTCTCTGCTAACCACCCGCGATGACATTCTCTGCGCACTACCTGGTATCACCCATTATTCCATTGCCTCAATTCAAACATGTGCTGACTCTAGCTCCTGTCACAACCAACAGTAGCTTTACTACACGCACTACCTGTTAAAGGTGCGTTTAAAATGCTGTATTATGCGGTCAACACTTTGCATTGGGAGTGGGGGTGATTCAAATGTTGTTATTGCGACTCTGTGAAGCTGTAAGCTGCAGCTGCTTTGGCAACCGACTGCTTCATCACAGCTGATGAGGACGAGGCCCAGCAGCAACAGAAGTGGGGGCTGGCAGCATGCTGCAGTTGCGTGCCTTTGCGTCGCCGCATGGACTGTGGATTGGCCTGCTAAGCTGCAGCTGCGCATGTGCTTGCGTGGCCGCGCATGGTCCAGCTACTTATGTTCAGGGTATGGGGGCAGGCGCTGACCAAGCTGAGCTTGCTGTGACACAAATGTGCAGGCACATGTTGAGTTCCAGCATTTGGTGTGCTGAAGGACGGAGAGAAGCGCAAACTGTATGAATCATACAGCTTGCGCTTCTCATACAGTATGATAGAAGGCAGCTCATACACTGAGGGTGCAACGATAGTGGTGGCAGCGCAGCGGTCACACTGTGACAGAGAGGGCGTCAGTGACGGTACATCAAGGCTGCTTGGCCTTATCTGCTGGTGTAATGCAGGTGAATGGCTGATTGTTGATGGGGTCCATGCCCCAACACCACGACTCCCGCTTTCATGACTTGGCCGTGGATGTGAGAGGTGGTGGTGTTGAAAAACACCGGTTTTTGTGTTGTAGGGTTGTCAGGTCTGCTAGAGTTACTTAGGCAGAGGTGAACTTGGTGACAGCCTTGGTGCCCTCAGACACGGCATGCTTGGCTAGCTCGCCAGGCAGCACCAGGCGCACAGCAGTCTGGATTTCACGGGAGGTGATGGTGGGCTTCTTGGAGTAGCGGGACAGCTTGGCGGCCTCAGTGGCGACCTTGTCAAACATGTCGTTCATCATGGAGTTGAGGATGGACATGGCCTTGGAGGAGACGCCGACGTCA
>JAWZTI010000896.1:0-19001 GCA_039880955.1 Chlamydomonas urium
CGAACAGCGGCGGCGGCGGCGCTGGCGCATCGGGCCTCGGCGCTCGCAGCCTGTCTCTGCAGGCTCCAGGCCACGGCCAGGGTCAGGGTCAGCAGTGGGCGCTGTCGGCGCTGGCCGCTGCTGCCCAGGCGGCCGGTAACGGCCTGAACCTGGCGCTGAGCAGCGGCCCAACCCTGGGCGGCAGGGGCGGCCTCGGCTGCAGTGCTCCGCCGGGCATGACGGCAGCACAGGCGCCGGCACAGGGGCTACCTGGTGGTGGTGGCAATGGTCCGCACGCGGTGCACCTGGTGGAGGCGCTGGCGGCGGCAGGCATAGGTGTCAGCATGGGTGGCGGTGTGCAGATGGGCGCTGTCGGCGACGGAGGCGTGCAGGCTGCGGCGCGCAGGCAGCAGCAGCAGCAGCAGCAGCAGCAGCAGCAGCAGCAGCAGCAGCAGCAGCAGGCTCCCAAGGGCAGGACCAGCCAGCACAAAACCCCTGCTTCGCGCTCGAGGCCGCCGCCAGCCGCAGGCGGCGGCTCAGGCCATGGCTCAGGGCTGGGGTCTGCACTGCTCAGCGCCACAGGCGAGCACGGCGGGGGCGGTGCACAGCACGGCCTCCCAGGTCACACTCACCTGCTGCAATTGGCGCCCGTGGGGCACAGCGGCGGGGCAGCGGTTGTGTCGGGCAGCAACGGCAACGGCATGCTGCAGGCTGCCAGTCCTCGGGTCAGCCAGCAGTACAGCGACGGCAGCGACGGCAGTGGCAGTACAGGCAGGGCGGCGTTGGCGGTCGCCGGGGGCAGGAAGCGGCCGCACCCCAGCAACAGCAGCATGGCGGGGCTTGACCTCGGTGGCGGCGCTGGCACGGCCGTCGTGGTGCCCCCAACAGCGCTGGGGCCCTCCGGCGCCGCTGTGGCAAACGTGGCGCCGCTCGGCGGAGGAGGTGTGGTGGCGGCGGCACCGCCAGCCACCATGGCTGCTGACGGCAGCGACGGCAGCGGCAGCGTGGGGGGGTCGGGGTCGGGCGGGGGGCAGCGCACGGATGCGCTGCTGGCGTATCTGCAGGAGCAGCAGCGGCTGCAGCAGCGCCAGCTTGCAGAGCTGTTTGAGCACAACGCGCGGCTGCAGGAGATGCAGCAGCAGCAGCAGCAGGAGCTGCTGCAGAAGCTGCGCAAGCCACCCGCCGCCGGCACCCCCACCGGCTCTGCTGCTGGTGGGGCAGGGCTTGCTCCAGGCGGAGGCGGGGGTGAGTTGGTCTCGGGCCAAAGCAGTTTGCTGGATGGCAGGGGCGGCCTGGCTGCGTCGATGGCGTATCGCCATGCCGTGGCGGGGGCCCGGGGGGAGATGAGGCTCGGTGGCAATGGCTGGCTGAGGGGTGAGGAACAGGATGACGCAGGCGCCAAGAGGGCGTGCAGGGGTGCCTGAGTATCAGCCACATTGTGGACGGCGGAGGCAGCAGCAACAGCATTTTGTGCAGCAGCATGGACAGCATGGACAGCATGGACAGCATGGACAGCATGGACAGCACCAGCAGCTTTGGTAGCTGCAATATTTGATAGCGACAAACAGCAGCAGCACAAGTCATGCGCCAATTGCTGTTGTCGCTGAGTGCTCGTGCTCGTGTGCTGAGCGCATTTTTGGCATATATACTATCAGTGTTTGGGAGCCTTGGCAAACCCTGAAGGCGAGAGGCATTAAGGGGGCGGCGAGGCTGCAGGGGGGCACGGCTGCAGGCATGGTGCAGCGGCGAGCGGGCGTTCTTTGTCAACCCGCAGAGGCGAATTTCCTTGTGCGCCAGGCGAGGCTCGCAGAGTTCTATGCAAGCTCCGCCTTCAGGCACTACAATTACAGCGGGTCGTTGGGTTGCGGGCGGCCACCCGGGCGCGCATTGCGACCCAGGCACCCCTGCTACGTGTGTGGGTTGTAACTGCAACAGCAGCTGCTGGCGGCATTGCCCGATTGCAGCATGCGCATGTTCTCTTTACGTTCACATGTGGTGTTGTATAGTAGTTTGGGTTGGGAGCGTGCAGAAAGTGTGGCGACTGCAACCAGTCGTGTTCCTTGGAAGCCCTGGCGGATCCGGCGGGGTGCATGGGATATGTGAAAAGGCTTCTGGTGATTCCAGTTTCCTGCTTGTGGACCAATGCTGATCAACTAGCTGGTGAGCCGCGTTCGACTGCATGGCGATAGTGATAAGATTGTGTGCTGAGGCCATGGAACTTGGCTCTGGGTTGTCAGTGGGCCCATCATAACTGCACTAGCAGGGGAAAATGGAATGGATGGCCATCTCCCTCAGTCTCTCGAGCAAGGAGGGACAGCAACGGTTTCTCAACTTCTCTTTCTGAGTAACATTGGAACATTGGGCGCTTTTGGTGTGGGCACCATTTGTGTGGGCATGTGTGATGGCCGAGGCCCTGCAGTATGCCCTTGTGCAGTGCGGTACGCACTTTATAAAGCAAGGCTGAGCTCCGCGTGATGTTAACATTGCACTGGGGTAGTGGTGTGTCCCGAAACCGGCAGCAGCCCGTCCGGCAAGTGGGTGAAAGGCCACATGACAGTCCAGACTGCGGACTCTGCAGGACGCCAGCAGGGCACAAGCAGGGCATGCCGCCTGCCGCCTGGAAACCATTGACTAAGCATGGGCGCTGATGTATGCCAGTGCCAGGCAGGGGAGGGAACAGTGCAGCATGGGTACGGAGCTGGCCATGCAGTGCACGGGTAATCATCCAAGCAGGGCGCCTTCATGAGCACTCGATGGTCAAGTGGTCTTGGATGCAAGGAACATGGCTGCTGCATCGGATATTTCAAGGCCTGACTTGCTTTGTGGCATGTTGTTCAAGTTGAAGATTTCACCCAGTGCTTGAAGTGTGGGCGCAGCTCGCGCTTGCACGGCGCACCACTGCAAGACCAGGGTCGACCTGGCAACGATCGCTGCCGCCACTATGTCTGCAGCCGCACCCTCTGAGCCAGAAGGTAGCGACAAACACGACCAAACAGCAGCAGCAGATGGAGCAGAGCCACCACTGCCTGCCCTCCATGCAGATTCTGCTCAGCCTGCTGCAGACGCAACAACAGGAGCAGAAGCAGAAGCAACGGCGACGGCAGCAGGTGCCAGCCATGCAGACAGATCTCGCGCACGCACTGACGACGTGGTGTCAACAGCCAAGTCTTTCAAGGACCTTATGGTTCCGGAACCGCTCATCCACAGCCTGGCGGCAGCCGGCTTCCAGACACCTTCCCCAGTACAGCAGGCCGCCATCCCTCTGGGCCGTTTGGGCTCAGATCTGATTGTGCAGGCCAAGTCGGGCACAGGCAAGACGGTGACGTTTGCCGTCGTATGCCTGGAGAGGGTGAAGCTGGAAATGGCGGCGGTACAGGTGAGGGCAGGGCTCATGCAAGGGTTTGGGCAGCAGCAGGGGTGGCAGTGCAGGAGCAGCAGAAGCTCCACGGTGTGGGTGGGATGGTAGGCGCCCGAACTACCAGCTCACCGCCTTGGTAACACGCATATACATGTACAGCCCTTTCCACAGACTGCACGCCATCGTCCCCTGTCATGAACCACACAGACTGTCCCTTCCTTTCCCATCACCCTTAACATGGTTGGCGATCTGTACTGTCCCCCATCCCCAGGCTCTGATCCTGGCCCCGACTCGAGAGATTGCAATCCAGAGCGAGCAGGTGATCTCCAAGCTGGCGCAAGGGCTGCCTGAGCCTCGCCCCGCCTGCGCCGCCTTCGTGGGGGGCCTCAGCATCGTAGCAGACGAGAAGAAGCTGCGCAGGTTGGGAGGGGTGTGGGGTGTGTGGGGCGCAAAGGATGAGAGGGAAGTTGGCGGGTGTTGGAAGATTGGGGTGCGCTGTGGAACAGGCATGGTGTGAGGTACGACGGGGGCAAAGGGACGGCGCTGGGTTTCTATGCCTTCTTCCTCATCAGCCTCTAATGTTTCTGCGCAATACGTTGTTGTGACATCAGTCGGGTCGTGATGGGCTCAAAAGGGTTTACTCATCACTTCACATCCTTGTTGCACACATTTACAAGACCACAACAGCAAGCCTTAGCGGTTTTTTCATAATCCCCTCCGAGCCTTTGCTCCACCCCTCGCTCCACACCACTCCCGTCCCCCTTGTGCTCGCCACAGGCTGCTCCACATCGCAGTGGGCACCCCCGGTCGCATCAGCAGCCTGCTGCAGTCGGGAACCCTGCCGGCTCGCCCCCTGACCATGTTTGTGTTGGACGAGGCCGACACACTGCTGGGAGAGAGCTTCTACTCTGATGTGACATGGATTTACGACCAGCTGCCCAAGAGGAAGCAGGTGAGGCTGTTTCCTTCTGTAACGCATCTTGACAGGTGATCACATGGCATCACATCACATCACATGTACAGGTGATCATCTGTACCATGCACAGGCACGTGCTGTGCAGCATGTGAGATTGCCCCCGCCCTCACTGTGATTGCTCGCCTGTCCTCAGGCCTGCTGCTCTCCACTGTCGTCGCACCCCGCGAGCCTGCCACAAGCCCCCTGAGCCTTCACTGCCACTGACCCTGCCTCGTCCGTGGTCACAAACTCACCCTCCCCTCCTGCGCCTCAGGTGCTTGCTCGCCTTCTCCGCCACCTACACACCCGACCTACCGGAGGACTTGGAGTCGCTCATGCAGCGTCAGTCCCCTCAAACCTGCCTCGTCCTCTGCCTCACAAACCTTGCGCATCCCGCCTTCGGTGCTCGCCTTCTCCACCACCTACACAGCTGGGCTCCTTAAAGACCTGGAGCCGCTCATGAAGGGCCATTGCCTTTGAATCTGCTCGATCCTCTGTGACACCCGCACCCTCTCTGCTTCACTCCCACCCTGCCTCAGGTGCTCGCAATCTCCGCTACCTACACACCCGAGCTGTTAGAAGACCTGGAGCCGCTCATGAAGCGCCCCCAGCGCATCATGCTGTGCTCCGAAACCGTCTCGCTGTCGGGCGTGCGCCAGTTCTACGTCCTAGTGGGCGACCCACAGGGCCCCCAGGGTCCAAGGTTTAGCTCGGCCCAGGGCCCTGCAGGGGCGGCGCAGGGGCCGGGGGCAGCGGCGGCAGCAGGCGGCAGCGGGGCGGCGCAGTCGGTGTTTACGGCCAAGGTGGAGGCGCTGCTGTCGCTGCTGAGCCGCCTGTCTTTTCATCAGGTCCGCATGGGGTTTGGATGGCCAGATGGATAACTTGGGTGTGTGGTGGAGGGAGGCCTGTCTTTCGCCATGTGCGCAGGGCCTTGGGAGAGGAGGGGGCCAACCAGACTGACGTCCTGGTTGGGTGGGGGAGGAAGGCCTGTTTTCATGCACCAAGTGTGCAGGGGTTGACTTGGCCAGCAAGTATGACGGCCTGGGTGGGTAGGTGGTGAAGGAGGCCTGTCCTTCCACCGCGTGCGCAGGTTGTTTCGGGGGGGGGGCAATTGGAATGACGGCCTGGGTGGATTGGTGGCCTGGGTCTGTGGTCTGCACCTCCAACATGTGCTCAAAGCCGGCGGGATCCGCCAGCGTGGCGGGCCATTTTGTTTTGGGCTAGGCAGTAAGGGTTGTATTGGTTGGGAAGGCCGTGTAAAAATGCACCAAGGCAACCTGTCACCCTTAACCTCCTGTACGCCTGCATACCATTTTCACACATTCCACACCTTGCATGTAGACCCGCCCCTACCACACCATACCTGCAGCATGCCGTCAGCCCCCTCCCACATCCCGCTGGCTCAACTGCCCTTGCACAGGCCGTTGTGTTCTGCAACCACAAGCCTCAAGCGGAGTGGCTGGCGGCTCGCCTTACATCCGAGGGCTTCCCAGCCGCCTACCTGTCTGGAGACAGGCCACAAGAGGAGAGGATGGAGGCCATGACTGCAGTGCGTGGCTTCAAGCTGAGGGTGAGAGGGCAGGCATGTAGGGCAGGTATATAGGGCAGGCATGTAGCGCAGGTATGTAGGGCAGGCATATCCCTGCTGGATGCTTGTTGAGGGACAGGCCACAGGAAGAGAGGATGGAGGCCATGACGGCAGTGCGTGGCTTCAAGCTAACAGTGAGGGTGGGGGTGGGGGTAAGGTGATGTAGGGTTGGGAGGAGGAAGCTGGTGCCGAGGGTGATGGTTAGGAAGATAAGCCATGTGCGCCATCGTTAAGTGTTCTGTCTAGGTTTGATTGGTAGATGTATTGAGGATCTGATCATCGTCAAGGGCTGAATGATTACAAGTGCTGGACAGCACGTCACTTGCCTGCCTTGACACTCAAGGCCTCAACGTTGCCCTGATGTGCTCCTTCCCCCCCTCTCTCGCCCCTACAGGTCATTGTCTCCACTGACGTCATGGCCCGAGGTGTGGACTTGGATCGTGTGAACGTCGTTGCCAACCTGGACCTGCCCTACGACTCAGCCACCTACGTCCACAGGTCAGCGCACTTGTGCTATGCCAACTTGGTGCAGGCCTGCCGAGCTTTGTGCAGGCTAGCATGTGCGTGTACAACGTGTTGCATGCCCTAGGGTGTACAGTTATGGATAATACGGTACAAGGCCGTCATCCTTCTCCACACCCCTCTCACCTGTCCCACACGCGTTCCGGTGTGCCAAGCCGATGGCCGACGCCCACCCACACCCTGCCCCTCTCCCTTCATGCAAGTCATGCCTCCTCTTTTGCACATCATGCCTCCCTACGTGTGTGCAGGGTTGGCCGCACCGGCCGCTTTGGCACCCTGGGCATCAGCGTCAGCTACGTCACCCCCACGGAGCTCGAGTCCCTCAGAACCTACCTGCAGGAGGCACAGGCTGGTAAGGCGACCCATGGGTTTACCTACCTACCTACCTACCTACCTACCTACCTACCTAGGATGGGTGTACTCATGGTTGAATGTTGTTCATGGTTGCCTATCTGCAGATACGATGGTGAAGGCGTAACGCCGGACAGACTGTGGGGGACGGCACTTAGCTGGTTTTTGGCATGGACACACAAGTGTGGATAGGAGGTTTTGGGTTGTTACAAGTGCGCTCGAACAAGCACGACGTAGCATGTAAGGGTTTTGCCCTACCCACCCACCTGTTCCAGCAGGTTAGCCAGATGCTAACCCTTTAGCAATTGCACGCAACTGACTGCACCCTGAACCCTAACCCCTGCCCCCCTCCTTTCAGGTCAAGCGCTACCCCTGCCTGAGGACATCCCGCCTGACATGTACTCCTTCCAGCTGAGCAGTGAGTGGGAGCAGCACGCGCTGGAGCAGCTCAAGCAGGCGCCCAAAGCCGACACACCGCTGCTGCCCCCACCCGGCAGGAAGAGCAAGAAAGACGCCAAGGACACCCCTCAGCAGCAGGAGCAGCAGGGGGAGCAGCAGCAGGTGCAGGCGGATGTGCAGGGGCAGGGGGCTGTGGCTTCTGGTCAAGGCTGGGGTTCGGCGCCCGGCCAGAATGGAGCAGAGGTGACAACGGGAGGGGGAGCAACAGCAAACGACGGGGCGTACCCCGGATGGAGGTACGATGCCGTGTACGGCTGGCAGTACGCAGGTACCGCGACAGGGCCTGATGAGAGAGCGTACTATCAGGCGTACGGCGCGGCCTACCAACCACAGGACAGCACCAGCAGTGGCAGCAACGGCTATGCGCAACACCAGCCGCAACAGCTGCAACAGGCGCAACAGCCGTACGGTGGCTCTTGGTACTCGGCGCATCAGGGAGCTCAAGCAGGCAGCGTGGCCTCTGCTTCGAACCCCTCATGGGACCACAGCCGGCACAGTCACGGGCACGCCTGCGCCTACCCCCAAGGTTACAGCAGTTACGGGGGTTACAGCAGTTACAGCAGTTACAGCGGCTTGCCCTTCGGCGGTGCTGCCAGCTCAGCGTGGCCGGGGGATCACGGCGGTCCCAATGGCGGCAGCAGCAGCGGCTGGCATGGCCACGGCGCTGGTGGCGCCGCAGGTGTGGTGTGGTGTGGACAGGGGCAATACAGCGAGGAAATGCGGCTGCGGTACGCCCAGGCCTACGCGGACTATGTTGCAGGTACAGGCAGCATGTCTGGTGCTCCAGAGCCGCCTGCACCTACACCATCAGTTACTGGCACGTCTCAGGGTGCCAGGGGTGCCGGAGGGGCAGGGCCCGGTGCAGCTGCGGGGCCGGGGGCAGCGGCGGCAGCGGCAGGACCTGTTCGGGGTGAGCAGGGGCTACGGCACGAGGAGGCGGAGGAGGAGGAGCGGGAAGAGGAGGGGGAAGAGCACTTGAGGATGGACGTGCTGGCCGGTCGCCTGATGGGCTCGGGTGCAGGGGCAGGCACTCAAGCGGCACAGGGGAAGCATGGAGCAGCCACAGAGGAGGATGAGGACAAGGGTGGTGTGGGCGAGGGTGGGGTGGAGGGCGATGCAGGTAGCGATGTGTGGCTGCCTGGATCTGAGGATCTGGAGGGTCATGCGGCAGACCTGATTGCAGGCCTGACGGTTGCGTTACATGAGTGGCCAGGGGAGGAGACGCAACTAGGTGCCGCCCCTGCTCATGGTGCTGCTAGAGGTGCTGCTGGAGGGGCTGGAGGGGCATGCGATGGCGGTCAGAATGGTGTAGGGGAGGCGGCACCTTCTGGAAGCGCTGCAGCTGCTGCAGCCGGGGCTGGGGGTGGGGCTGGGGATGCAGCTGAGCCGGGGGGCAGCGGGTCACCTTGGCCTCAGCAGCAGCAGCAGCAGGGGCAGGGACAGGGGCAGGGGCAGCAGCTGCAGGAGGAGGAGGAGGCCTGGCAGCGCTGGTGGGCCCAACAGCAGCAGCAGCAGCAGCAGCAGCAGGGGACCGGGCACTGGGGCCAGGGGTGGAGCGACCCTGCACAACACACCTCAAGCGCTTGGCCAGGGTACTACTCGGCTGCACACTACCCTGCGGGGCAGTTGCCGGGTGCAGAACCGCACTCGGTGCATTCTCATCCGCCGCTGCCGCCACGGCCGGCGCCGCATGGGTACCCCCCTCACAGCTGGTATGCACCTCCCCCGCCACAGCTTGCGCCAGGCTACCCACCTTACCCATACCGGCCTCCACCACCCCACCATCACCACCACCACCATCACCGCCCACGTCGTGCGCCGCCGCCGCCGGGGCCGCCTCACGCCTGGCCCCCTTATGCTCCTCTCCCTACTCAGCCTGGGCAATGGCCATACCCCTCCTCCATGCCATGGCCGCACGCCCCTTGCTGCGGCTGCGCCTACCACCACTGCCACCACCACCATGGCTGCATGGCCTGCGGCGCCACCCCACCCTCGCCGCCACCTCAGGTGGTCGCTGCTGCGCTCTCGACATTTGCCCAGCAGTACCAGCAGTGGGAAGCGCAGTACAGGCAGTGGCAGGAGCAGTACGATGCATGGCAGCAGGGCGCGGCTCCTCGGCCTCCACTGTAAACGGTGCTAGAATAGGCTTCTGGTGCATGAACTGTTGCTAACAAAGTGAACTATTCTAGTCTTGACAAGCCAAATGCAGTGGGTGGCTAAGCAAGTGGCGTTGCTTCGAATGGTGGTGTTCGGCTGTGCGCAGCGATGCATTGCTGTTTCCATGCAAGTACACGTTGGTGGCAGCTGCCGCCCGTCACATGTAAGAAGTGCTGTGCGGACACTGGTCCAAGCGCAGCTGCCATTGGGGGTTGGCTTCACCACCATGTCAACAGGTGCAACCAGCGCTAGGACAGCGATAAACGCCATTGAAGCACCGCCCTCAAGCAAAGCATCACAGCTCATGGTACACATCGACGGAGCATCAGGAGATCAGCAAAATTTCCCTGACGGTGGGGTCAGGCGGCAGGTTTACCTACGGGCCTCTCCATTCCTTCACATGCGCTTAAGGGTGGAGGTTTTTCCTTCTGTCAAGACCTCCCTGGCAGCTCGTGCTTCGCCACATCCTCAGGGGTCACGCACGCGGCCACGCGCAGCGCTGAGGGCAGGTGCACTTGGCACAGCTCCGCGTCTTGACACTCACAGTTGACGCACACGTGCTGTCGCAGGTAGTTGGCCCAACTGTGACAGCAGTTAGGCAGGGACAGTGGGAGACATGTTAGCACGTGAAGCGGCAGCGTGTTGAACACACGGCACCCACTAGGGTGCGCGTCCTGGCAATTGCATTGATCACGTGAGAGATCTCATGCCACTGACCTGGTGCGTGCCCCCGACAATTGTAACTGATTCATGCAACAGCAAAGCACGGAAAGCTTTGCAGCTGCTGCGACTCACAGGAACTCTGAGTAAGGCACCCTAGACTTCCGGTACCCGCCAGCC
The DNA here is from genome assembly GCA_039880955.1 of Chlamydomonas urium. Lineage (NCBI taxonomy): Eukaryota > Viridiplantae > Chlorophyta > Chlorophyceae > Chlamydomonadales > Chlamydomonadaceae > Chlamydomonas > Chlamydomonas urium. Next base: position 10,210 of record JAWZTI010000896.1, read on the forward strand.
TTGCGGACCAGTGCAGATAGAGAGCGGTACGGGTCGTCAGGCAGCTCTGCAGAACATGGGCACGGAAGGGTGTTAGTCGCATTGCAGCACACGAGTCATATCACATGCCAGTTTTGCGTCGATTTCGCGCATTGCCTCGCATGTCTCACACAGCATTGATACGTTGCATGGCACCTGTGCACGACATGACGGCCATGGCTGCTCATGCTGCTGCGGGGCGGACGTCAGCAGCATGCCGATGATGGCAAGCACCCACCAAGCAGGGATGCCGGCAGCAGCGACAGGAACTGCTCCAGGCTTAGGGGGCTGCCCTGTGGCGGGCAGTGCATGTTACACAACATTGGCCATGTTACAGCGCTGTCTTTGCATGCACTGTTTGTTGCAGCGGCGTTGTGCGCTGCAGGGGCTCGCTCCTGGTCAGGTCAAGCTACCAGCTTGACAAGTAACCAACCCACGCATGCAAGGCATGCCTCTACACCCCGTTAGGCGCCGCTTGCCTGCAGCATGACCCGTGCTTCATGCACTGCGCCTATTGTCTCAACTGGCTGACCAGGCGCTGGTGCCCTTGTGCTGCCAGGACGGTTTGTTTTATCCACGCCTCAGGGTGTATCTCTTTCTTTCTGTCCCTCCTCCTCTGCTGCCAGGAGGACCTGCACCCCTACCTGAGGGCCGTGTCGCCACACCCGTCCTGCCTTGGCCATGCGCTGCCAGAACTCAAGGTAGCTCAGCGAAGACAGGTCCTCAACCTCGGCCACATAAGCATGCTGCACATGGCAGGCCGTTGGTTGGGGGTGCGTGTGAACAGGCCGCATGCCCTGCACCTCCAAGTGTGGCCTGCGTCGGCAGAGGGAAAGGCTGTTGTAGAGTGTGGAATGAGCTCACCTCCACTCCAGCCCTGATCAATGCAAGGGCAAGGTGGTGATGATCCACGATGTAGTAGGCGCTGGAGGTGCTGGCCTGCTGCGTTAAGTCAGGCAGGGGGCCCTTGATTGCTGGGATGCGGTGCCGCACCTGTGAAGCAAAGGGTGGTCATCCAAGGCCAAACCTAAGCCGGGTGTGTTTGAACATCCGCATGTGATTTGGGACATGCGCACGCAAAGTTAGACATGCGAGAATGCCACTGGCATGTGCCGCTTGGCATTGGGGCAGACACCTAGATTCGACGCCGGAACCCTACCTTGCAAAGGAATCTCTCCTGCTTCTTTGGCTTCTCTACCAGCCCCTTTCGCCGGACCGCAGCTTCTTTCTCCCTGACCTGGCCGCAGCACAGTCTTGACTGTGAGAAGCAGGTGCCACCATGAATGCATCAAGCCGGACCTACCTGCTGCATGCCCACGGCCAGCTGTGTTGGGCGCAGCTCTTGCAGCCTGCAGCGCTGCATGGGTAGCTGCTCCAGTAGGCCCACATCCAGGGCCATACTCTCATCTGCGCTGCCCTCCTCCACGCTAGGCGCATCACTATCATCTAGCTGGCTCATGGCCGAGTTACTTGCGCAGCTTAAATATAGCCATGTACAAGCAGCGCGCGGCTCAATCGCAACGACTTTATCAATCAAGGTGCAGCGCGGCAGAGTTGGCAGACAACTCGGTGTGGTCACGACGAAACCGCTGACGCGTTACAATGGTTCAGACCAATCGCACTTCTGCAACTCTGTCGCCTGCTCTCCGCTTTGTCACAGCAGCCAACGCCGACCACGTTCTGGCACTTGCGCAGCCGCGCATGCTCTGATTGGCATGACGCAACCAGCACTGCCCGCCGGGCAGCCAACGCAGCAGCAGCAGCCAAGTCACGGCACAGCCTCCGGCAGCATGGGCCTACCGCAGCAGCAGCCACAGCCAGGTCATGCGACGGTGCAGGTCAAGCTGCCCACCGGCGCGGTTGGTGTGCGCGGTGCCCAGGCAGCAGGGCGCACCGACGGGGCTGAAGTGCTGGGGTACTGGACCGATGAGGAGATGGGCTTCCTGCTGGCAGCCATCTCCAAGGTCACAGGCGGCTCCATGAACGACAACGGCCTGGACTGGGGCGCAGTGGCAGCGCTGGTGCCTTCGCGCAGCGCAAAACAGTGCAGACAAAAGTACCTGAACCACTTGAGGCAAGTCGGAAGGCAGCGCGGCAGCGCACAGACGCTCGTGCTCGTGCATGGCGTCGAGCTGCCAGCATGCCTTGCAACGGCGGGCGCGGTTGCCACATGTGCATCGGGCAACATCAGGCAGCATGTTGGCAATTGCCATTCGCTCGCGGCAACGCGTTGCCTGAGATATGCACCGTGCTAAGCAGCGTGGCTCGCAGCTCGCGCATAGCGCAGCGCCCACCAGCACCGACACCCTGTCAGCATGTGCCCCCCGCCCATACACATGCTGCCCATTGACCAGCCATGCACACCCCTTGTTCTACATGCAACACAGACCTGGCATCAGCAAGGACCCCTGGAGCCTGCAGGAGGAGTATGTGCTGGCGCTCATGCACAGCAAGATTGGAAATCGCTGGCAGGAGCTGTCTCGTTACCTGCCATCGCGGCCAGAGAACACTGTCAAGAACCACTGGTGCGCCTGAATGTTACTTAACCAAAGAATTGGTGTCAGGAAAATGTGACCAGAGGTTGAGAGGCAGGCTCATGGTCAAGACTTGACAACCGCGGTGCTCTGCCTGACCTGCAGGTCAACGACACACAGGGCCAAAGGCTATGCCCGCATCCGCACGCTGCTCTGGGTTTACTGCGACCTCATTGTGCACCAGGAACAGGCGCCATCAGTGGTGCGTGTGGGGTGGCAGGGGCACCAGGCGACCGCTACCATGCGTCTGGGTACAGCTCAGCATGCTGGCACTCAGAAACAGGTATGCAGCATGCTGGCACTCAAGGCTGCAAGGATGAACACACGAAACTGCTGCCTGCACTGCCCCGCAGGACGTGTTTGCCTACGCTTGCCACATTTACGCTCAGCTGAAGGGTGTCACGCCCATCGAATCATTCGCAGTGGACGAAAACTACTTTGTGAGCGGGCCTGGCAGCCGCAGGCAGTCGGAGAGCGACACCCAGTCAGTCAACGAGGAGCCGGCACCCAAGGTAAGCTGCATGTGTGTGCACAGGCTGTGCCGATCGAACGTTGCAGGTCACCGGTGAAGGTGGTGTCCCTGCTTTGCTGCCATGATGGGCCTGACCCTCCCTGCCCTGCCTGTGCTTGGTGTGCACACACAGGTGCCGGTCAACGTGCCACAGCTGGAACCTCCCCCGCACCTCAAGCCGTCGCCGCTGCTAGACCTGGCCAATGCATGGGCGGACAAGTACCACGGCGGCGACGCCAAGGAGGGCGAGCAGGTCAGCGCTGAGGAGAGCGCCGACAGCGCACTACAGAACCCCTGCAGGGCAAGCTGGCTCGCCCACGTGCGTTCCGCTACGCGCATGCAGCAGCAACAGCAGCAGGTGTCGTCCCCGGACCGGCGCAGGGTGTCGGCGCGGCCCACGGCCAGCGCACCTGCGCCCGCACCAGCCCCGCCTGCAGCGGCCCCCAACTCGGACGCCTCCCATGGCCCTGTGCCCCCTGTCAGCGGCGTCTGGCAGCGTGTGCCTGCTGGCGTGCCCCTGTCCGCACACCACTTTGTTCCATCCAGCTACCCCCTGCTGCACTACCAGCCAAAAGCCATGGCCCCTGGCCCAGTGCTGACTGTCGGGGTCCCCATGGCAGCGCAGGCGCAGGCAGTGATGGTCCAGCAGCAGCAGAAGCAGCAGCAGCGGTCGGCCCTGGTATCGTCGGCAGCGCAGGCACCTGGCATGCACCACAAGACATACTCAGCACTACAGCAGCACCACCGTCTGATGGCCAGCATCCACAGTCAGGCAGGAGGGCCGGTGCACCCTGGCCACAGGCAGGTGGATAGTGCGACCGCCATGCTGCACGCCATGCACCAGCACCAGTCCAGGCAGCAGCAGCAGCTGGATGAAAGCATGCAGCACAGGTGGCGGCGGCCGTCGCATGCTGAGGCCAGCGGCAGCATGGTGTCGGAGGGCTTTGCGCACCCAGGGCTGGCGGATGTCAGGGCGGCGGTCAACTCGTCGCCCCGTGCCCTGGCTGGCCGGTGGACCCGGTACAACGTGCTGCCGGGTCAGTGCTCCCCCTTGGGTGGCACCTTGCTGTGTGACGAGGACTTGGTGGCTTCGCCCACGCGGCGGGGTGCAGCTGGTGGGGATGGGTCGCCGGCGGTGAGGAAGGGGCTGCAGCGCCACGCCGGCGCCGCGGGCTCAGACGATTCCGACGGCAGCAAGCACACAGAGGAGGCAGAGGGAGAGGCGATGCAGGGCGGCGCAGACAGGCAGCAGCAGCCCAGTCAGCAGGAGGGCAGCTGGGCAGAAGCTTTGGAGCGGCCGGCTGGGCCGAGTGCCATGACGGCGGGCGATGCGGCCCGGAGAGGGAGGCTCGGGGACCTCGCCAAAGGGGCGCACCCACTTATGCGGGGGTTCACAGACGGATCGGACCTTAAGCGTTCAAGGCAGGGTGCAGGGGCAGGGGGAGGGCAGGGGGGGGGGCCTGGCAAAGCTCCTAGGGTTCAAGCTCGGGACGGAGCAGCAGCTGCGGCAGCGACAGCAGCCGGTGCGGAGGAGGTTGGGGAGGAGGACCCACTGCGTCATGCCAATTGGGGGCAGCAGCGCAAGAGGCAGCGCAGCGCCCGGCAAGAGGCAGCAGAGGCATCTGGGCACTTCCGTGCTGGCCGCACTGGCGGTGGTGGGGTGGCAAATGCGCACTCGGGGTTGGACATGCTGCTGGCGCTTGCTGATGCTGCCAACACCATCCTGGCGGGCGATGATGCAGGGGGCTGCGGTAGCCAGGCTGATGATGATGAGCGCTGCCAGGCGGGGGCTGACGAGGAGGAGGAGGCGCTGCGAGGGCCTGGGTGCAGCCCCGGCGCTGGCAGCGTCGATGATGCCACGCAGGTAGTGATTGCCATTGCGGAGGATAGCGGCGAGGGGCACAAGCAAGGAACGTCACAGCAGCAACAGCGGCAAGACGGCGCAAGCCGCAGGTGGCCCTGGAGCTGCAAGGGGGGGGCGGCGGGCGTGCAGCAGTGTGCGGAGGCGTCGGGCAAAGGGATGGGGCGGGACACACGCAGCTCCTCCCAGCTGCAGACCTCATCGGGGGCTTCGGAGCCCATGGCCATCGGGCCCCTGCCAGCCATGGATGGTGAGCAGGTGGGCGGGCAGGGCAGGGCGGCGTGCTTCACAGAGCAGCCACACCGCCTAAGCATGACGGGTGACAGGGGCCGGCAAGGGGAGGCGAGCGCCGCGGCCATGCCCGGGACGCAGCCCTCGCCTCGCCGCTCGATGGAACTCGGGGCCGCAGTACATGCAGCCATGCAGGTGGACGGTGTCGTGGTTGCCGTTGCCACGGCGCCATCAGCGCTGGCGGGCAGCAGGGGAGAAGCCGCAGCGGCGCAGGGCCACTGCAGCGTCGGCACCGGTGCGCGGTTGTCTTCGGCGCCCTGCGACGTCACTGCCGACGGGTCAGTGGATGTTGCCATACGCTTCAAGGGCGGCGACGGCGATGGTTGCTCGCGCCTCGGCTCCGCCCCTGCCGCCGCCAAGACAGCGACGCTGTCCCAGGATGGGTTCCCTGCCGGCGCCGGTGGCGGTAGCCAACCCTGGCTGCAGACGCTGAGCCAGCTGGCCACAGACGCCAGCTGCACAGCTCAGGAGCGGCTTGATCTTATGAAGGCTTACATGGCCATGGTCCAGCAGGGCCTGACGAATCAGACAGAATGAACAGGGTGTGCCCATGCTTCATGGCTTCAGTGCTCTACTCCCTAGCGACCTACCGGCACCTAGCATGTGCACTTTGTGTAGCAACTCAAAACGCATTGCCACTGGCAGAGCCGCTTAATAAGGTGGGCAGCTGAATGCTTGGGCGACTTTGCATATTCGCAAAGCTCTTGGACCACGGGGTATAAGGATTGCGTGCGGGCTGCAGCAAAGGCAGCGCGGAGTTACCGCTGGAAAGCAGTGGGAGGTGCCTCGTTCAGGCTGCGTGGGGTGTTAGAACCCTGGGCAGACAATACTGTTTCATCAGGCTTCAAGTGCATCAGTCACGTGCAGCACACTCTATTGAGTGAGGGGCTGCGCTTGCCTGTGCAGACCATGATTCATGGACACAGCTATACTTTCACAGGCGGTGTTCGGCTTGTTGCGGCTTCCTGATTGGCTGGCGGCCATTCCGACAGCTGTCAATGTACATCACAGGCCACGCTTTTCCTCTCCACGATGCGCCCTGCGCCACTGCGGCATTGTGGCAGCAACCGGGCAAGTCACGGGAACACTGTTTTTTTGAACTACTGATGGGGGTGCCGCGCTTTGGCCCCTGACCTTGCCTGCAGCCCTCCTACTCTGCAGTCCTCGCGTGGCCTATCCCACGCAAGGAGCCTTTCCCATTTGGCACTGTGGCAACTGCCCTCGCATTTCTGCGCAAGCCGCATGTGGGTCATGGGGGCACTCTTCTACCTGCTCCCTTCACGGGCGGCACACTATGGGTCTTTGTACGAGCAGCGCTTGTAGCAATGTGTCAATACAAGCCTGGTACCCCGATGGCTTGTCACATGACGTCTTCAAGGACTTTACAGGCGGTAAATTACAGCCCTCCCTTCACCGTTGCAGCCCCCTGGTCTGCTTCCATCTCCTGCAGTCTCTATTTCACATGGCCGCCAGTCTGCTGTTGGAATGGCCACGGCGTTGCCCCGTTGGCGTGAAAAGAGCACAGCTTTCAGCATTTCTGCGCTGTTCTCCCACTGCGCGGCGAGCTTCGGCTGGCACTCAAGGTTACAAACTGGGTTCAGGCAAGCAGTGCGCAGCAATACTAACAATCAGTGCTGTCTGCACACAAACGCGCAAGGAGGTATGGGTTGCAGTCAGCCACAGCAGCTGTGCGTCAGAGATAATTATCTCTTTAAAGTCATTATCTCTTTTAAGACTTATCTGGCGGCCCCTCAAAAAACTATGTGCTTTGTGGCAGTCAGCGTCCGCGCAGCAGACAACTGCAACTTACCACTAGGTCTGATAGCATGTGGCCCAAGTACTATATTTTCAATGCAACGGCCTTGGCAGCATGCGCACATATTTCATGCCATCAATTGATGGGTGCTAGACAATAAAAGAAAGTTCATCATTGTGTGGATGTGCCACATGACGTGCAGGCCCACCATGCAATTGTTGCTAGACAAGGACTGCAAACGCGCGATGGATCAAGGTGTGAAGCAGCTACAAAACCAGCCACTCACAAAGCGCCCCACCAGTGGCAGCGTGTACAGTGTGTGCACCAGGGGTCAGGGCTTCATGTTGCCAGGAATGCAGTAAAGTAAGCAGGGTATCTGCATACCAGAAGCATGTGTCAATACATCTTGCTCTTCCTGGTGCCACCACTGCACATGCCAGGAAGGGGGTTGTGTTGATTGATCCATCTCACCTTGCCATATCATTCATAGGGTGACGGGCTCCCATGGAAGCACCCCCTTGGACCAACAATTTGCAACCCCATGACGATCCAGAACCTTGCTAGTCAAATGTTGCGGGTGGCAAGTGTGTTTGGAAACGAGAAAACACAACTTTTCAAGCCCAGCAATCTATTGTTTCAATGGCACCTTGCGATCACTCTCTTTACCAAGGCATGCGCGCGTCAGTTAGTTGTGGACCCCACACCTGAGGACCGTGAGCGTCGATGCTGAGGGGCATCAGCAGCCGCCAGGTCCTAGGTGCAGCAGATGTGTGGGATGAGCAAGGTGAGGGCGGGGATCACTGGGTAGGCACAGCGGCTGTGTGGGATCAGCGGGGGTCAGGGCAGGAATCACTGGCAGGCTACCACTGGTAGTTGACAGTCATGTATCAGGACCCTTTGGCAACCAGTCAAGGTGATGCATTCCGAAACGTGGATGTGGTAACCCTCTCGGTACCGGTAGGAGGTGCAGCCATTGTATGATTCCCTTGGCAAAAGTGGCGGTACCAAGTGGTTGGCCCATGAGTGATGATGTGCAACAGAGAGGGGACTTCCCCAATCCACCCCGCATGAACCGGGGGGGTGGGGGGGGTCCTTCATCATGGGGTGCATCATGTCCGCATAAGTATGTGCATGCGCAGAAGTGTGTGCATGCATCAGCATGCGTGCGTGCGTGCGTGCGTGCGTGCGTGCGTGCGTGTGTCTTGTATCAATGGTCGCGTGTGCACGAAGCCTCCACCTGCCTTGCACTCAGGTGCAGACAGCAGCGGTGGGCGAGCACCCGCATTGCCCAGTCAAGCAACAGCAGCCAGTGGAAATGTGATGCATGGCAGCCGGGGCGGGGGTGCCTTCAGTGCCGTAAGAAGGGTAGGCGCAGCTCAACAAAGGTGTCCGAGGCTCCTAAACTAGCAGCACTTTTCCTACTTTTCCGCTTCTTCTATCCCTTGGGGTCTTGGGGTAACAGGTGCCCCAAACCCAAGCTGTGAGGTTTGTGCTCTTCCGCACCCTCACGGCGCGTGAAAACATGGCTGCGAAAGGCCCTGCAGCAGGTCGTTCATGCCCTGCCTCCTCGACCAGTGACCAGTGCCTGAGGTTCTCCTGCAGGTTCGTCAGCAGAGGTGCTGACTATGGGAGCACATACCCGAGGCTCTGCCCTGCATTTGAGGTTTCCTCGAAAATTTTATGGTCAACCCTATCTCCTGAGAATGGCCGAGCATTTACCTCCTCTGATCTTTTGACACAACCTTGCCCTCATTCAGGGCTCAGCGCACACCTCATCCTTCTGACCCGCCCTCACAACAATCTCCTAACCCGGTCCCGCCC
>JAWZTI010000897.1:6512-18972 GCA_039880955.1 Chlamydomonas urium
CCCCCCCTCCTCCTGAACCTTCGCACAGCTCCTTGAACCCCTCACCCTTCTGAACCTGTGCTGCTCCCTCGCCCAACCCTCTCCCCCAACCTCTCAACGCAGAGGCACCTGTGGAGCGCGGCGCCCGCGGCGCACAGGAGTCTGCCCAGGGCGCCTGGGACCGCACCAAGGAGGGCGCCAGTAACGCGGCTGAGGACACCACGCGACGCGCCGACAACCTGGCCCAGGGCACCCAGGAGAAGGCCCGGGAGGCCTGGGACCGCACCAAGGAGGGCGCCAGCAATGTCGCTGAGGGTGCGCAGCGCAGGGCCGAGGATTTCAACGAGCGCGTGTCCCAGGGCTGGCAGGAGACCAAGGAGGACGCCTCGCGCCGCATGGACAGGCCGTTGCAGGGCGCCATTGAGTTTGGTGAGGAGAGGCGCGGCGAGGGCGGGGGCATGGCGGACGCCGCCACCGACGCTCTGAAGCGCGGGCGGGAGGGCGCCGGGGAAATGGCGCAAGGCGCGCAGGAGCGGGGCAGTGAGGTGGGCAGGGGCATCAGGGAGGGAGCGCAGGACCTGGGGGCGGGTCTGCGCGACACCGGCCGCGAGCTGGGCCGCGAGGCGCGTGATGTGTGAGAGAGTGGCCCCTTTGGCGGCTCCCAGAGGGGTGGATCCGAGGGCAGCAAGGGCGAGCAGGACCAGCGGGGCCAGGGGCAGGAGGGATCTACCGGACTGTAGGCGTTTGGCGAGCGCACGCAGCGTGCGGCCGAGGAGGCGGGCGAGGGAGCGTAGGCGTTCGGGGAGGAGAGCCTCAGGCGGGCGCAGCAGCAGGGGCTGGGCGCAGGGCGCCAGGAGGGCGAGCAGCGGGGCGGCCGCATGGACGAGCCCCGCAGCGGCGCCTTGGAGCAGGGCGGCAAGGGCAAGGGCGTGCCCACGGAGCACTCCGACCCCGCAACCGTCGATGGCTGTTGGTTGCAACGGAGGGCATCGTGCGCTGTGATGTGGCGCAGTTGAGCAGCGGTTAGCTGTTGGCAGGCAGCGGCAGCTGGTGCGGCAGCTGGCACCCACGTAGGTGTAGCTCATAAATTTCCTGGCTAGTGCTCGGGCTCATCTCACAACCTGCTCCACAAGCTCTTTTGACGCCTGATTGGCTGGCTGTTCCTGGTTTCTTGTTTGTCCGGCTGTCCAGACAAGCTTGACAGCGTGTGCGTTGTTTGGGTCGGTACCTGTGCTCTGTTGTTTGCATGTACATATTTTCGTTGCAGAAGTTGTTTATTTGCCCTGTTTCCTGGCTGCTGTCATGCTGAGACAAACGGGCAAGAACTCTGAAAGCGATGCACTGGTATTCTTTGGTTTTAATGCGGGTGGGTGCTTGGTGCTGCTGCAAAGGCAGATGAACCACACACACGCTTACTGCTTGATAGCAACCAGCCTCCAGCTGATGACCACAGATGCTGCTGCCCTGTTTCAACAAGGAGACGCTGGTCTATGAAGCTCAAGGTAAGGAGAAAGCAGCGCCTTGAATCACTCAGTGGCAGCACCTGCAGTGAAACAAGCTTGCCACCATGTCGCTGCCGACTGCAGATGCTGCACTGGTGGTAGTGGCGACGGCAAGTTGTTGACCTCTTGCACAACATGGCGCTGTGAAGTAAACTGCATGGAATGCGTGGTTTGTGTCAACACGACAGTGGCTGTTTGTCCCCTTCACTCGGCTGGCTGTAGGCTGCTGCTCAAGATAAATGTGAACGTTGTATGAATCAGTCCATGACATCATCTGCCACTGGTAGCTTGCCTGTCATAACAGAGCATTGCTGGCCACAACCGGCTTACAAACACAGGGATATTACAACAACTGATTTGGAGCACACGCTCTCACAACAGAACTCCCAATATGCATGCTGTACATGAGCCTGCCCTTGATCCCGGCACCTGCTGTGTATGTTGCTCATTCAAGCCCCCTCTTGCAGCCATGTCAACCCATCCAGCGCTGACACTGCCCCAAGCCACTTGCATAAAAAAAGTGACAATGGCCTCTTCAGGCGCCAATCCCGCCCTCCTGCCCCCTGCCCCTTCTGGCCCTCATCTCAAAGATCCCGCACACACAACGCACGGTCATGGCATCACCTTCCAACCGCCATTCCCCAACACTGAACCATGCAACATCCAGAAGATCATGCCAACCTACAACCGCCTGCTCACCCCCCGGCCTGATCGTTAGGCCCCGCCTGGCCTGCAAACGGCGGGCTGGACTTCTCATCGATCTCGCTCACCATCTTGTCCCGCCGCTCCTTGTCCTTCTGCCGCTCCGCGTAGTCCTGCACGACCCTTGCGTCGGACCGCGCCAGCCGCTCACGCACCGCCCCCTCCTCCTCCCGCTCCTCCGCCTCCTCCACATACCTGCCTCTCCGCCTCTCACCCAGCTGTCTGCCGCTCTGCCCCTCATTTTCCACCCTGTGCTTGTCCATCTGGTTGGTGGTGCCCTCGCTGGTGGCAGCGCCCTGCTTGAGCTCGTGCGCGTGGTGCTTGGTCTGGTCCCAGCCCCTCCCCTCCGCATTGCTGGCCTCAAAGTACTGCCTGCGAGCGAGAAGGTGCAGATTCAGAAACAGCCTTTCAGTGAGCAAGCAAGCCTGTCATTGAGGCTTGACAACCGCAATAAAAAGGCCGAGGACTGTGGCACAGGGCCATGTTGCTTGCGAAGGACTGCCGGCGAGCGGGGTGACGGTACAGGAAGGGTCTGTTGAACGTTTTTCTAAAGGCTTCTATTTCACAAGGAAGGTTCCCAAGAAACAGATGCCACAGAAAGGCACTGCCCTGCTGGTCAACTAGCACTGCCTGCAAAACCCGCCATCCTTGTCATTGAGGATCGATAAGAACGTGTTGGATATCCAACACGTTAGTACATATCCCTACAACCCTCTGCATCAACGCAGCGCTGGAATGACAGTGCCCAGGGGCCCCTGGCCGCTGCAAGCAATGAGCGCTTCAACAGGTACGAATTCACAACAACCGCCCCTGACCCTTACGGCCGCAAGCAAGCGATAATACCTCTCGATGACTGCACCAGCCCCTCGTCTCCCTACTCACACGTTTGCTCCCTCCCGCAGTTGGTTCATGCCGTCCATGGTGCGGTCCCATGCCTGTTGAGCCGTCTGGGCTGCCATGTTCTGAGCGTCCCTGGTGGCCTTCTCAATGGGTGTCTCTGGCGCCGGTTGTGCGTAGCAAGCAGGGGAGGCAGGGCAGCAGTGGCGCAGTGAGTTGAGGAAGGGCACAGCGATCACAGCGATCACAGCGGAAAGGGCCGCTGCACAGCCATGCTGAGCCCAGTCAGCAGCAGTGGCACGCCCGCTGAAGGAAGCAGCTGCCTGCTCCGAAGCAGACAAGCGGCATCCAGAATGCCATGTGCGATGCAAGCAAAGCCCTGCTGCCCTGCGCACCCTCGTCCTTCTTGTAGCCTGACGCCTCCCTCAGGGCCTCAGTCATGCGCTGAGCGACGTCCGACACAGCGCCCGTCGCCTGCGACGCCATGTCCTGCAGGCAACATGGGAGCAGCAGGTGGCCAGGAGTTTCAGTCTGCCATGACGTGCAGCAGGCACACCAGCAATGCGTCACGGCAGCTGCAGAAGCTTGTGAGAGCTGAAGCCCAAGCAGCGGTCACACGTGTGGTGGTTGCATGTGGTTGTCACGTCGCGCCTGCTTGCAAGAACCCTTCTGTGTGTGCTGGGTGCTGTGGTTGCTGCCGCTGGTGGGTGGGCACCGCTGGGGAGCTGCATACCTGAGATCCCTCCTTGCCCTCTTCGCCTCTCGGCCCCTGCAGTGCGGCAGGCAGGTGCAGGCAAAAATCAGGAACCCTGCCCTTCTCTCAATTTGGGGCGCTGAGGGCATGCTCCCATGCCCGCTCACCTCGCCGCTGGTCGCCTTGCGCACCAGGCAGCTACTGGGCAGGGCGAAGGACGCGCGCGGCAGCACCTTGCCAACGCTCCGCAGCGCGGTGCTCCTGATCTACGCCGAAAGCGACCGCCGCGGTGCGTGAGAGAAAGGAGCTTGGCGGAAGATGTCGCCTGGGCTGAATGAACACGACTTACCATCATCATCTGCGTTGCAGTGGACGCCAGGAACGGTGGGAGGGGCTGGCACAGGCCTGCCAATGTGGAGGCTCATACCTACACACTGACGCCGCAGCAATATGTACATTACAAACATGACCCAATGCCTCTGCGACGCATAGGTTCCCTGGTCTGAGGTCCAGCACCTGGCTGTTGAAGCCGACAACGGCCTCACGCCGGAGGCAGGGCGTGATGACTTGCCTGATGATGCTATGCATGTGCGGTTCTCCTGACAAGCGGCTGTTGCTGCACACAGTTGCATGCTTTCAATTCAGCACGGTATGCACAAGTTGCAGCGCATCAGCTGCCGCCTTGCTTGGGCGATGCAGCTGAACTCTCGGCGCGACGCGCCTGTCCATGCCTGTCACCAGGGCTTGCCATTCATCAATTCTGCAGCGCCAAATACTGGTGTGGCATGCTGCTATAGCACTCTGTACTTGTGTAGCCTGTGCCCGCGTGGACAGCAGCAAGCTTCTGATTGCTTGCTTGCTGCAACGGTCTGGATCAAATTGCATGTGCTCGTTTCTGATTGGGGCTACACCAGGGAGCCTCAAGTTGCAAACAGCCAGCATTTACATGTGCAGCGCATCACAACTGCAAAGTGCTCATAGCGGCAGGCTAGGCAGACACAGCCGCAAGCAAATCAGAATCAACTGTGGCATCTGTTCAACGCGCACCTAGGTGTCTTGCCGTGCACCACCTCCCCCTCGATACTTTAGGTACCTCCTGATCTACTTCCTGCTCTCACACCTGTACCGCCGCACAGAGTCGGGCGCAGCTGGGATGCAGTGCACTGCAGGCGTCTGCGATCTTTCAGCAGAACCCTCAAACATTGCTGCCGGACCAGGCCCTCGGCACCCGGCACCCTCCCCAGCGGCACTATTTCTTGGCCCCCTCAGACACACAAGGACTCCAGCAACAGGGCGGCAGCTACACGCCCTGGGGCCAGAGGACCTTATATACTGCAAACAGCAGGCGCTAGTCGTGCTAGCCTACAGGCGTTCATGAACATCCTGATCAGGGTGGCCAAGCAGCCCTTATTGGTCACCACCATACAAGGGTCTGCATGCTGCAAGCCCTACCCTTCAGCCAGGGTCACCACAAAAAGCAGGCGCTGAGGCGGAGCCAGCGCCACCACGTAAAGGCAGATGCGCTTAGGCAGTCCTGTCCTGGTCCTCGGGCAGGGTGCTCCTCACGGCCTTCTCCACGTTGCTGGCCGCCTCCTTGGCCTTGGCCTTCAGGTCCTCAGTAATGGAGGCGGCGCCCTCGCTCGTCTCGCGGGTGCGCTCCTCCAGGTTCTTGCGGGTGTCCTCAGCGCGCTGGCTGACGTTGCTGCCGGCCTCCTGGGCGGAACCTATGGGAAAGAGGGGTGGTGAGGGGGAGGCAGGGAGGGGGGCAGGGTGCGAGGTGAGGCGGCATGTGCACAGAACATCATGACTGATGGAAGGTGGTGCTCATTTGCCACTGAGGCAAGCTGTCAAGTGGAGTGTGCGAAAAGGCAGGCATGGTTAGGAGGGAGCAGGGCATGCGCAAGGCACATGGGCGCTGCCTGAAGGCATGTTGACGGTAGGGCGTGCAAGCGGGCATGCAAGCGGGCATGCAAGCGGGCTTGCAAACAGGCTTAGTAGAAAGCGGAGAGGGGATGGGACGAAGACCTGGGCGACCTGGGCGGCTCCCGCGGTGCCGTCAAGGTGAGATGGGCGGCCTGGGCAGCTTGCCGGGGAGCGGTCCCGTTCAGGTGAAAATGGGAAGGTGGAGTGGAGGGGCAGCAGGGCAGGACCGACTGTGATTGCTGAAGAATGTCGCTTATTCCTGAGTCACACGAGCAGCAACAGAGCAAGGCGAGGTGCATACAGAAACCTGCGGCCAAGCATGCCATGGACAGAGCGTACAAGGGAGGGCAGGATAGAGTGCAGGATGAAGCGCAGGATGCGAGGGAAAGGCGCCCTGGATTTGGGAGTGAGGAAGCGCCAGGGACATACGGATGAGATAAGTACAAGGACACAGCAAAGGGAGACAAGAGAATGCTGGTCCTTGCAAGCAGAGCGCAAGGCTTTGCGGCACTGGTCGTGGATAGCAAAATGCTGTGTCCCTGCAGCCCTCTACCGCCCATGTCAGCTGCTGGCACTTACGAGAGCCGCCGGAGAAGGCGCCCTGAACGCGCTCAATGATGTTCTGCCACAGAAACAGAGGGGCGGCAGGCGGGAAGGGAGGGATGCAAGGTTTCAGAATCAGCGCTCATTCATCGGCTGCGCAGAAGCGCCACACGGGCGGCAACCAAGACCAGGCACAGCAGCTGACGGCTGCCATACCAAGGCAGCGTGATAAAAGCAATACAAGTACACTCGCCGAGGAGGCCTTCATCCTCAAGCTGTGGATGCTGGCATGCTTAAGCTTCCATCCCTCCCTGCCGCTCCTCACCTGAGCGCCCTCCTGGACGTTCTCGCCAGCCTCCTGAGAGCGGTTGCGGACGTTCTCTCCGGTCTCCTGGGCCTTGTTGCGGGCCTTGTCCACAGGGTTCTGGGGAAGGCAAGGCGCAGGGGCAAGCACAGGCAAGGGCGGTACACAGGTTTGAGCAGCTGGCCTGCATCGAGGAGTGCTGATAGCCAAGGGGCAGCGGGATGAAGCGCTTGCTGTGCTGGCTGTAAAGGTGACGTGTGATGGGGCGGACAGAGGAAACGCACGCGCGCGGATCGTCCGTTGATCCAGGCCCGATCGCTGCACTCTCACGCTGCCTCACCTCTTCCTTGGCGCGGCGCACCACCAGGGAGCGGGGGGCGGGCCTGGGGAGCGCGGCGCGGCGGGGCGCAGCGATGCGGCCGGGAGTCGGGGCGGCGAAGCGCAGGCACGGTGCCATGACTGTGTGCGAAGAGCTGGGTTGGGAGGAGGGAAGGGGGGGAGGCGGCTCTTGCGCGGAATGGGCTGCTCTGGGGGAATGCAGCGCATAAAAGCCCTTTTTCCCCACACCTTCGCCCAACGCTTCCTCAAGAGCAAGCCATGCCGCCGTTGCCTGCCGATCCCCTGTCCCTGCACAACCAGACGCAATGATGCTGCGCACCACCATCTCGGTCCGCCCCTCGGCCGCTCGCCCCGGCGCTGCTCCGACCTCGATCAAGCCCACGCGCGCGCTGGTTGTGCGCCGCGCTGTGGGTCGCAAGGTGAGCCCAGCAGCCTGGTCGCAGGAACGACACTTTAGGCGCTGTCCGAAGCAGGAGGCGAGGATTTCCAGATCACCAGGATCCCGCAGCACCCGGCAGCAGACAGTGCGTGCAAGCGCACTGGATTGTCCCCCCGGTGGACTCTACAGCTGCATCCATCTCACCTGCGCTCCCCCACAATCCCCCATTGCCTGCCTGTCCAGAACGACGCTGAACACCCCGGCCTGCCCCAGCGCCTGGGCCAGGCAGCACTGCTGGCCGTCGCCCCCTTCCTGCTGCTGTCCTCTGGCCCTGCCCAGGCAGGCTTCTTTGGCTTCGGCAGCAGCCCCCCTCAGCAAACCGGCGATGCGGTGCGTGATGCCAGCCGTAACGTCAGGTCCGGCCCCCTGGGTGGCAGCAACCCCGCTGACGAGGCCTCCAAGCTGGGCAGTAAGGCCAGCCGCGGCGGCGCCGGTGCCGCAGAGGGCCTCAAGGGGAAGGCGCGTGAGGCGGGCGAGAACGTCAAGAACCTGCGCGGCCCCCTGGGCGGTACCAACCCTGCTGACGAGGCATCCCGCCTGGGCAGCAAGGCCAAGCGCGGCGGCGCCGGAGCTGCCGAGACCCTGAAGGGCAAGGCGCAAGAGGCAGGCGAGGGCCTGAAAAACCTGCGCGGTCCCCTGGGAGGCACCAACCCTGCTGACGAGGCGTCTCGCCTGGGCAGCAAGGCCAGCCGCGGCGGCGCTGGTGCTGTTGAGAGCCTCAAGGGCAAGGCACGCGAGGCGGGCGAGGGATTCAAGAACCTGCGCGGCCCCCTGGGCGGCACCAACCCTGCTGACGAGGCGTCCAGGCTTGGCAGCGCCGCTCAGGACAAGCTGCAAGGCGGCGCCGGTGCGGCCGAGAACCTGAGGGGCCTGGGTGACGACATCCGCGGCAAGGCCAAGGATCTGTCCGAGTCGGCCAAGCAGGGCGGCCAGGGAGTGTCCGACACCCTGTCTGATGCCGTGCAGAACCTGAAGAACATCAGCCCGGGCAGCAACTGAGGGGCAGCTGGCTGAACCCATGGCGCCCCTCTGCTGCTTAGCTTAGGGGCTTGGGTCGTGGCAATAGAGGTACAGCAGCAGCCCTGATACTATGAACATGGCGACGCCAAAGCAGCACTCTTTTTTTACTGGTGCTTAGCCTGTTCTGAGTTTTCCAGCAGCTGCGCTGAGCTGCCGGAAGGGCTGCAAGGCGTTTTCATTGTTGACCCTCCAATCTGTTTTGAGAGTGCGCCCTACAGTTGCGAACGCTCGAGCTCTTTTGTTGTTGGCCGCCATCTGCAGGCGTGGCCGTTGTTTGCAGGCAGCCTAGGTTGTGTAAGTTTTGAAGTTGATGGTTGCTGTGAGTGGCAGGCATGCACCTAGGTGCTGCTGTGAGACTCCCAGGCTAGGGTCAGCATATCTATACCAGGAGGTGTCTCGCAAAAGCCCTGCTGGACAGGGGTCCAGTGCCATGAGTAAGGAGCAAAACTAAACCTGTGAAGCAATCAATCAGGTGGAAACACATTGACTGCAAAAGGGTGTTGCTCTCAGTGCAATGTGTATGGCTTGCACGTTGCTAACGTTTCTGCACCGACTGCTGAAGCTGTTGAACAATCACACGAGCAGGCTGGCCAAGTGAGCACCTTCATAATAGCAGAGTGAGGTGCTCGACATGCATCAACAGCGCTGCGCTGATTTTGCTGGTATGGCGACCGCACTTGCGGCAGCCATAATCTCACAGGTGCAGGTGTGTGCGTGCACAGCATGTGTACAGCTCAGGTGACCAGGTCATGGGATGAAATTTCATCCCGTTTAAACGGCACAGCAGCGGATGGCATTTACTTGGCTGAGTGCCTTGGCTAAACAACCCCCCTGCAGGCCTTGCAACACCAACCAGCGACTCATGCCACAGCGACCAGCTCTGGCAGCAAAGCTGGCAATGGGCTAGCGCCTTTTGCTTGGGAAGGTGAAAAACTGTTTTTTGTTCACACTGGGATATTGAGCTGCTCAGCTGCACCGCTGGCACCCGCATTCATTGCCAGCCACGATGATGGTGAGATCGCTGCCTGCCCTGGGTCTGTGGCTGCCTTCCTCGTACGCGTGGTGCTCACCCGCACCGTACCGCCGCTCCTTGCGCAGATTCGCAGCGCTGCGCTTCGCCTGCTCCACCAGCCTGCTCCGCAGCAGGCGCTGCTGGCCGTGCGCCAGGCCACGACCGGCGAGGTGGGTCAGCCTCGTTGTGATGCATCGCACAAGCGTTTTGCCCAGCTGGGCCTCATGCTGAAGTGCCAGGTGATCGCGCCACCCATTGCTGCCGTTGCTGCAGAAGATCAAGGAAACGCTGGATGGCATCAGGCAAGCAGTGCAGGACGCCACAATGCAGGATGGCGACTTCCCCAAGATCAAGTATGGAAAGCATCAGGCACGTTATGCTCCTAATGCATCATGCAAGCACACCGTATTGTCCAGCAGCCCGTGTAACAGCAAGCTGCAGCACTCCTGACTCGGTCTTGCTGTTTCAACAGCTGGCACTTAACTTGTGGGGTTGCATTCAAGCCAGGTGCACTGCATTCGGCTCCTGATGGCAGCTAAACACCTGTTCTCCTGCCACCCCCACACTCGCACGCTGCCCTGCAGGACGCAGAGCATGCCGGCGAGCAGCACGGCAGCAACCCCAGCCGCATGAAGGACACGTCCAGGGGCGTGACTGAGGAGGACGCCAGGCGCGGACGGGAGGGCGCACAGGGCGGTGAGTCTGCCTCTGCTGTCGTCATTTGCCTCGCCCTCACCCACAACAAGCATTCAAACCAACAGCCAGCTGCCGCTTGAAAGGACTTGTGTGCAAGTACTGTGGCCTCGCCTCTGTCCGCGGGCTACCTGACATTGGCTGCGAGCCGGCTGTTTTGCTGCTGATTCGCCAGCTGCCATGACCCATCCCTGCGTGTGCCTGCAGAGACGCCCATGGAGCAGGGCGCCCGCCAGGCGCGCGAGCAGGCACAGCAGACCTGGGACAACACCAAGGACACCGCCAACGAGGGCGCGCGCCGTGCGCAGGAGACCTGGGACGAGACCAAGGCTCGCGCAGGCGAGGTGCGCGAGGGCGCTAGCCGCCGCGTCGATGACACGACGCACCATGCGCAGGGCCTGGCTGAGAAGGCCAAGGAGAAGGTGCATGAGGGCTGGGAGAAGACCAGAGAGAGCGTGAGCCACACAGTGCAGAACGTGAAGCGTGCGTTCGGCGTGCCCTCTGGAGGCCCTGATGAGCCCAGTGGGCCCAAGTGAATGGGTTTGCGCTCGCAGTGCTGTGCTACTGCTCTGCCTAGGCACGTGTCAGGGTTCAAACGCGCGCGCTGCGTTCCCGAATGCGTGTAGCTAACCTGCCAGCCTCAGTTTTGCAAGTTGGAGGTTGGTCAGTTTTACGCGGACTGCAACTGCCCTGAACAAGGGTCTTTTGCCCTGCCTTTTTATGTTGTGTAAGCTGGTGCTTTGATGCAGGGTCCGCACTCACATTCAGGTGAGCCTTCAGGGTGGAATATAACCTGTCCTGCTCGTGCTGATAGCGCTTGCATTGCTGCATCTCCTGAACACCCAAGGCTAAGCACAGAATGCCGCCACGATGTGTGGGTGGCTTGCTGAAGAGATCTTCAGATCAGGCCGCCACGATGTGTGGCTGGCTTAAGCTCAAGCTTGCTCAAAAGATCCGCAGGCGGCAGTGTGCTGGTATGGTTGTGATAGCCAGTGGCAGACAGGGCACACGGGGACGCGCGGTCTGGTCTGGCCCCCACGGAATTGCTGCTGCAGGGTGAGGGAGGACGTCATGGCAGCTCCTGATGGGTTCTGATCAGATGTTTGAGATGAATTTATAGCTCGGCTGAGCTTACAGGCCCTCACACCATGGGCTATATCAGCGCGAGCTGATTGAATTTAGGATAAAGCCAACATGCTGCAGCAAATGCAGCAATGACGCCCACAATGGGCATGTACAATGGCACATGTCTCGGCGTGAAAAATTGCACCGGCAAGCGCAATGAGTACCACGGAGCAAAGCAGCACGCAATGTTGCGTGCTGCTCGTGTTAACACGAAGGTGACAAGGCCCTCTTGATCCTGGCTCTGGGCCTGTCCCTTCTAGCGCTCTCTTCAGACCGCCTGTGGGGCAGAGTGCTGTCGATGGCACGCTTCAGCGATTCTAGAAAGGACCGCCCTCCTCCCCTCGCCTGCCCGCCAGCCTCCTCCAGGCCGCCCCTGGCCTGCTCTCCAAACGACTGGGCGTCCTCAGCCACATTCTGGCCTGCCTCCGAGGCGCCCTCGCGTGCCTCCTGCTCCCCTCGCCTGGCACCCTCACCAACGGACTGAGCGCCCTCAGCCAGGCCCTGATCTGCCTCCGAGGCACCCTCACGCAGGCCGCCCTGGGCCTCCTCACCCGCCCCCTGTGCCCCGCCCCTGGCCTCGCGGACTGCGCCCTCCATCCTGCCCAGCATCTCCTGCAGTTCCGCTGAGGTCCCAGACTCGCCCTTGCTCCTGCCCGCGCTCTGGCCACCCACGCTTAGGTCTTGGCCAGAGCCCTCCTTGCGCATGCCCTCTGTGCTGCTCCTGATCTCCTCCCCTGTCTGCTGCGTGCCCTCCTCGATGCGCTTGCCTGTCTCCTGGACGCCCTCGCTGACATGGTCGCCCATGTCCTGCGCCCCCTCCCTCAGCTGGGCGCCCGCCTGACGCGCTCCCGCCCTCCACTGCTCGCCAGTGTCCTCTGCACCCTCCCGCAAGCCATCGCCAAGCCTCTGTGCACCACCCACCACGTCCGACACCTGCTCACGTCTGGTCTCCTCAGCCCTGCCCTGCACCTGCTCAGTGCGCTGGGTCACGTCGCCACTGGTCTCGCGCATCACGTCTGCAAAGTTCTGGGCGCCGCCCTTGATCGTCTCGGTGATGCGATCGAAGACGTTCTGCGACAAAGCGGCAACAGGCGGGGCGCAGGACCACAGTGAGCGTCCGGAAGAAAACGCCCCAGCGTTCAGAGCGCGTGCAATTTGGGCTACCTCACCCCTTCCGCAGGCTGGCTGCGCTTCTCCTCATCATCCTGAGCATGGCGCAGCACCACAGGGCGACAGGGGCGAGGCCCAAGGTGCGTTTGCGAATGGCTCGATGCAGCAGCCGGGCGAGCGATGGCGCCGGCGCGCAGGTGAAAAGCCATGCTTGTGCAGTGACGGGCCGGCTGGAGGG